>CAJVPK010000209.1:0-49128 GCA_910592015.1 Diversispora eburnea | reverse complement strand
TAATAATAATAAAAGTTTTATATAGAATAACTAAAATGATTTATTTTTAAAAATTGTCAGGTGTCTCTATACTTTTTCCAGTGAGTGTATATATTGTGCATCTATTATTACGTTGATCAAAAATACACAAGTTTTTGGTATTTTTTTTCAATTATTTTTTTAACAAAAAATGCTCGCTCATCTATCTGCAATATTCTTTATAGAAACATTCACTGAGAATCCAACAAAAATAATTTTGTGACTGCTGTTGGCATGATAAATCCCAAAAAAATCAAGATGTCTCCAGATAACAGCTTTTTACCCATGGATGAAAATAAGCATTGTGTTCTCCAAAAATTTGGCAAGAAAGATATTATTACTCTGGAGGGGACAGCGAAGAAGTTGTACATACGCCTAATCTAGTTATATTATAATAAAGTATTGTTTAAAGCACCGAAATTAGCTTATTTTGTGATTGCAAAATAACACATGATTATCATCAAAACGTGTCGTGTTATTGTCTATTATTACGTTGATTGATCCGTGAAATAAAAAGATGGATAATCAAAGATGAATAAATGAGTACAAAAGTTGAAACACATCCTCTTTTACAATAACCACTCAGAAATGCATACATTACTTCTGTTATTTTCTATATTTGCTATCTTAACCATAAATGCTTTCGGGATTCCAGGTGAATATTATTGAGAATACTTCTTATATAAGTAATTATTCACTTAATTTTTTTTAATAGAGTCCGTTGAGACGGAAGCGAAATCGGTTAATTAAACGAAGTTGCATGAATCAAAATGTTTGCACGCCAGCAAATAATCTTAATATTTACGGATCTGATTGTAATGCAAATACTGCAATCTTTGGAAGCGTCGGTTATACGGAGACATATTCCATTTCTATAAAACCTCCCGATGTTCTTGTCTGCTGCGAAGGAAAAGGTTACGACGATCAAAATCAATCACAGTGGTATAATTTGGGTCGCGATGTTAGTAGTAGTGGGATGTTCGTAAAATCTGTACCATGGGGCAACAATGCAGCTGTTCCTGCTATTCACTGTATAACCAGTACCCCTGGAACAGTTGTAACCTTTTCGTTTACATGTTAAATATGCAAAAAAAAAAATTTTTTATTCTCATGTATTTATAGCTTGCTTATATTTGAAAAATATATGTAACTAATTATTTAAATATCTTGGAATTTGTTATTAAATTACTTTGCTAGCTAACTGATAATTTTGACAAAATTTTTCTAGAATGAAAGTGTATTATTCGGTGCACAACTTTTATTTTTTAACTATGTGCGGTGATATAAGCCCAATGCGTGCAAACAATAAATGCTTTATTAATGTTTATTGCAAAATATATGAATCTTTGCATTGTGTTGCTATAATTTATTCTTTCATTTCTTTCACTTATAAAGTACAATTATTATGTTATAAGTAGAGTTGAATGGGCACGATTATTTCCAATTTTGCGTATATGACCAGTGATGCTTCTTGACATAATGTCATATACCATCAGTGATGCATGCTAAAATTTTTGGCACATGTCATATGACGTGATTCAATTGAAAAATCGCCTGTGAAGTCAGAGTTATTTTACATTGAGTTAAATAATTTTTCATTTCCAGTGAAGCGAGTAAGCTTATTTTTTACCTGACAATCGTTGGTTTTCAACGGTCACGATAAATATCATCATTGATTTCAATGGTCACTTTTGATCTTAGTTATCAGTGCCTAAGAGAATGTGTAGCAGCGCGCAAGCGACGCTTGCTGCAACGCGAGTGTGCAATGAGGAGATGTGGCAACGCCACTATATATTAAATTATTTTTTTCTTGTTGATTTATCTAAATTTAAAAATCATGATCGCATTTGAATCATTGTTGTCAATTTAAATCTATAGAAATATTGATTTCAACGGTTACGATAAATGATAAACTGTAAAAAATAATTTTGGATTTTATTATATTTATTTATTTAATAGAATTTATATATATTATATTTTATTTATTATTTTTAAATGTTTATTAATGATTACATTCCAATATTTTTTAATAATCTATATATATATTTTACTACAATTCTTTAAAATATTCAAACACGAGTTGCAAATATCGTGTCATGTCTAGACCAATTAAGAATCGTGACATAACTACCATCTGAATCAAAATAACTAGCTTTCTTATCACACTAAACAATGTTGTATTGTGTACCGAGAATTGATGTAATCAAATTTATAACATAATCACATCATCGTTTATTGATATCTTGAATGCGATTTTTTTAATCTTATAATTTGTCTATCAATAAGGACTCATGCAATAAATAAATATTGTTTTTATCGAGTTTTAGTTTTCATTTCCGAAAATAATGTGAAGAACGAACAAAAGAAAGGAAATTATTTTTTGTTATTTTTGTAATTTACATTATCAATAAAATTGATAGTTAAAATAATTTTAAAATAGAAAATTATATTTCGAGAAATTGTTTTCTTTTATTTTTTATTAATCGTGACTGTTGAAATCGACGATTATCAATCGTGACCGTTGAAATCAACGATTATACTTATCGTGACCGTGAAATATGGTGATGTGAAGCTGTTCAAATTTTTGATAAAAATTGTCAACCTTCCATAACTGAAGGTTTCGAGGTCAACGTGAGCAAAAGTATGGGATTTTCATTCTATATAGTTTTCTTGAGTTTATAAACAGATTCTATCTTATGAATTTTAAAAGTCTTCGAGTATCCACTAGGAAACGGGAGTCCGGACAATGATAAGAATGATGAAGTCACATCTGATAAATTGCAGGGGTTGAAGGGTTTTCAGGGCATATAAAAATGGTTAAAAATCACACTATACACATGACAAAAAAGTATTTTAAAAAATCCTTCATTATCAACTTTCTATCGGTGATGACGGACAAATTACCTCCAAACTTATTAGCGCTTTTTGCACCGAGACCACCGCTTCCATACTCGAAGCCATTAGATCGGGATCCAGCTAAGCGTAGGGGTCCCACGATTACGGGACTTGGTTCGTATGCACCATCTTTATCAGACTATGATCCTAATTATGTACCAACAGAAACTGTTGAAGAAAAAAAGAAACGAAAAGTGAGTGATTTCATTATTTTGAGTCATTAGAATCTAAATTCCTTTTATTTTATTTGGAAATGTCTTTTTTTTTTGTTATAATAATGCAGTTTTACTAACTATCAATTTGAATAAAAAGCTTGAAGAAAAAAAACAGAAGGCGGAAGAAGCGGTCAAAAAAGGTCTTGAAGAATGTGAGCCGTAATACTATTTTTTGACTCCTTGATCGTGCTTTGAATTGTGTTTTTGAACTTTTTTTTTTTTTTTTTTAAAAAAAAATATTAATTAGGGGAGCCAAATAAAGATGATAATGTAACGGGTGATCCCTTTAAAACTCTGTTTGTCGCTAGAATGGTAAAGTCTCAAAGATTCTTTCTTTTTCTTAAAAAAAAAATATTTCAGAATAAATTATTTATACTTTTTTTTTTTTTAAAGAGTTACGAAATGACAGAAAAAGATTTGCGAAGAGAATTCGAGATGTATGGACCCATCGAAAGTGTGAGATAAATATTTTAAATATTTATTTTTTTAAATTTTTCAGATAGAAAATTAGTTACTTAACGATATATAACAAAAATTTTCTAGATACGAATTGTGAAAAACAAAGCAAATGGGAAACCTCGAGGTTATGCATTTGTTGAATTTGAAAGAGAAAAAGATATGAAAGGTAAATTATAATTATTGAATTAATTAAATTATTTTAAATAACTCAGGCATAAATGTCATAAATTTAATAAATCTATATTTTAATAGCTGCATATAAAGATGCTGATGGCGTTAAACTTTTAGGTAGACGTATTCTTGTGGATGTAGAGCGTGGTCGAACTGTAAAAGGTTGGAGACCACGTCGTCTTGGTAAATATTTTTATCTTTTTATTTTAATTTAAAATATTCGTTTCTTTTTTTGAGGAATGTTAAATAATCAATTATCAAAATTATTAAAAATTATTAAAGGTGGCGGACTTGGAGGAACACGGATAGGAGGTCCTGATCAAAATCAAAAATATTCTGGTAGAGAAGGTTCATACGCTCTTCATACAACACATCCTCCTCCTAGCGTAGGGTATGATAGAGACTATCGTTCTAATTACCGTGGAGCTACTCCAGTTACTTCAAGTCATGGATATGGTAGTAGTAGATATGGTAGTAGACATAGTAGTGGTGGATACGGAGGAGGAGGAGGTGGTGGAAGTGGAAGTGGAGGTGGAAGTGGAGGTGGTGGTTATGATCGTGAATATAGTAGAAGACGTCGGAGCCGATCGCGAAGTCCTAGAAGAGATGATAGGTATTCAAGAGATAGAAGGAGGGATCGCAGATAATCAAATCTGTTTAAGTATGCAATTTTTTATTGATGTCATGTAAAGCGGTTTTTATTGGCCGTAAGTTATGTTATTCGGATATTTTCTTGGAGAAATTTGGATCGTAAAAAAAAAAAAAAAATAGGTGTCATACGTAGGGTTGTATTCAACTCTGTGTTATCGTTGTTATCGTATAAGCCAATTCATTTGACAGTTTTAGGACAAGATTCGCAACCAAAAACTCGATTTCTTAGTGTTAAATTTAGAAAATAGTGCAAAAAAAAAAATGGTAACAATAGGTAACATTAGTTATTTTTTTGTATATCTTTTCTTTTTTGCATCTTTTTTTTTTTTTTTGGTTTTGTGGGTAAGTTGGGTAAGTTCGCCAACTATTTATGATTGGTATGATGTCGAAATCGAATCGGATGAAAGACAAGAAAACTATGTAGGTAATTTATTTAGTTACAAGTAAGTTTCGAATGATATTTTATAAAGTGATTTATAAAGGGTTAGATATAATTATTGGACATAAAAGGTATAATATATAAATTGTATAAATTGTGTTAAAGGTAGGCTATGAAGTTGCTTTTTATTAATCATGCCTATCCGTTTACTTTTGTTTGTTTTTGTTTGCTTTTGAACAATTGAGTACTTGTTTTGCAATCGAACTATATTGGAGTTTTCAATAAAAACACTATGCACGTGATTCGGATCTGATGGATGTAATAATTCTAACGAGAAAGTCTCTCTATAATCACACTTTCTATAATCCTACATTAAAAATTCTCTATAATCACATATTTCACAAAAACCAATACCTGTTAATGCTATGTAACATTATAATCACATTAATCACAACAACCTCTTTATAATCACATTTTAAAAATAATGTGATTATAGAGAGACTGACTTGGCTATACGCTATATCATATACACGTGGTCAAGTAAATATAGATAAAAGTAAAATTCTTTATTATATCATTACAATAATTAAAAATCATTGACCTATATCATATAATCAATATAATCAATATAATTATATTATCAGTATAATTATTATCAACATAATGCGTCATGTAAACATCCCACCAAATTGATTGGCATAAGCCATAGGTCGTATATTAGGATGAGGCTAATTAAACAATGGCGAAAGAATTAATTCAATAATGAAATTGAAGATTATAAGTGATTCAAAATTTTTAAAAACTTACCACAGCCGAAAATGTCTTATAGTTTAGCTTCAAGTCTGGCGTGATTTTAATGAATGCTCCTTTATTACCGATGCTATCACTATTAAAAAATTATTAAAAATAAAGCATTGCATAAGTAATTGTTCTCGAGAAAGAGAGAGAAAAAAAACCTGTCAATATTTACCAGTAATTTGGCGCAGAAAATACAGTAATACATTTGCCATTATGTTCAGCGACATAACCATCCTCTTTGACCTCATGACTTCTTATTAATAGATCTACGTAATAATTATTAAATCATTAAAACCTTGGAAAACTATGACAAAATCAAACTGATAAATATTTAAAACATACCAAGATTGTTGCGCTTCAAGAAATCTTCAGTAATGTCAGGTCCAAATTGTATTCCAACGCCTCTTTTACTTACGCCACGACCTGGGAGTGGTTGTGGATCTGAAAAAAAATGTAATGGAATTAAAAATATTAAAAATTTAATTAAAAATTTAATTAAAAATTTAATTGAAATGAAAATAAAAAAATTAGATTATATCCATAAAAATATTTAATTACCAGACCATAAAATTTCACACATAATACTTCCATGTTCAGGTTGTCTTTTACTGAATCGATCAATATTTCTAATATCATCTATTGAAACATCATCGCGGCTAAATAAGCCACCATGAACTACGAGAATTTTTTTATTTATAAGATGTGCGAGTGGTAGAGTGCTAAATGCTTCTGAGAATAATCCAAACATTTTATCCGAGAATTTAGCTTTAACTTCTCCTTCAAATCCATAAACTTTATTCATATCATCTGTCTCATGATTGCCTCGATTCAAATGAAACGAATCCGGATAAAGCAATTTGTATGCAAACAAGGTCAATATGACCTCAAGACTAAATGATCCACGATCAACAAAATCTCCATTGAAAAGATACATGTTCTTTTCGGATGGCGGACCATTAATCTTGAAAATGTTGAGCAAATCGTAAAATTGACCTAAAAGGCATTGCGTATGTATAAATAATGTTATTTTTTAAATTAAAAAAAAAAACCCCCCCAAAAGATTCTAAGATTAAAAAAAAAAAAAGGGATTCGAACAAACCATGAACATCTCCACAAACAGTTATTGTGCAGTCTTTTGGTATTTCTACATCAACCAACGAGGGTGTTTTTAACATAATCTTTCGAACATCAATAATTATCTATAAAATATATAGATATATATAAGTTTTCCATTGTTGAAGAATCTCGGGTATATAAGAAAATTTAATGAATTTATACTTGATATGCGAATTTTCTATGAATTTTCATTTGATTTTTAAAATGTTCAATCATCTGTTCAATAAATTCTTTCGTAATTTGACCATTTTCTATTACTGGACCATCGTAAGATGATTCCACCGCTTCTCATGAAAAGGTTTTTTAATTAATAAAAATATTTATTATTTTTTTTTTTTGAAAATTAGGTGTGATTTTCTTAAAATAATTGAAATTACATTAACTCACCGATAGAATCGGCATCAAAAGTTTCAGCAACACTGAGTCTATCAGAATCCACCTATAAGTACGAAATTATAAAGAATATATTCAATGATGAATTAATAAAATGAATTGATAAATAATCAAATATAATATATAAATATAAACATAATTAAAATTTTTGAAAGTTTATTTTAATACCTCGATGGCCTTTTCGAATTCAATTCTTTTCACGATTTTTTCGCATTCCATTAATTTGGCTTTTGCATCTTGGTCGTCGGGTGCTTTTTTCACAACCTGTCAAAATGGACAGGCTTCGAATTACCATGAATAATTGTAAGAACAAGAGAAATTCAATTGTTTTCAGATAACGTTCTCACAATACGAAAATCCCGACGCGCTTCTTTAAACTTGCATAACGCCATATTCGCCGCTGCTCTTCTATAATAACCCTAACCAATAAAATAAACATAAGTTTTGTTTCATAATATTATTTTTATATAATGAACTTTTCAAAATCAAAATAATCAAGTGTAAAAAAAAAAAACCTTAATGTATGTTGGATCTATTTCAATAGCCTTTTCGGCATCTGTAATCGCGTATCCATATGCTTCGGTTTTCATATTGGCAATTGACCGGTTTGCATAATAAGCTGCGACGTTAGGGTTTAAATTAATTGCTTCCCCATACTTGGCTATCGAGTCCTCAAATTTCTTGGCTAAGTTTCGTGATTACATAATATCAACATTAAAAATATTCTGAAAATTTATAACCAACAAATATTTAACCTACCCTGAAATAATTTATTTGCGGCCACTTTTGCTTGCTCAGCTTTAACCTTATCTTCTTCGGATACAAGAACGGTTTGAATTCCGTTCGTTTCTTGACTCATTTTTTTTTTTAAAATATAACAATTTAACGGTGCTATACCTGATATGTAAAATAAAAAATTTTATTTTTTTTTCTTAGCATTCACAAACAAAAGTAGCACAATTTAGAATTAAACATTTGTAGAAATATTCGAGAAATTCTAAAAAAATAATGACCTGTAAATGATCCGTAAAAAATTATTCTCAAGGATAATTCATATGACGAATCCCAAAGTCTTATTAACGCGTACTTTACCACCAGCATCACAAAATATTATTGAAAATTCTCCAGATATTGAATTAATTTACTGGAAAGATGATACTATTATTCCCCGTCACGAGTTGTTGAGAAGAGTGTCAGGTAAAGTTTTTTTAAAGTTATTATTATTATTATTATTAATTATTATTAATACATGTTCATATATTTCTTTAAGGTGTCAAGGGAATCCTCTGCATGTTAACTGATAAAATTGATGCAGAATTGTTAGATGCCGCTGGACCAAGCTTGAAGGTTGTTTCCACAATGTCAGGTTAAATATTTAATATTTAAATTAATTATATAAAATTTCTTTTTTTTTGAATTTCTGTTTTAATTTACGAACTTTCTACTTGTAGTTGGTTACGATCACGTAGATATTAATGAACTACGTAAACGCAATATATCTCTGGGATATACTCCAGAAGTTCTTACAGAGGCTACTGCAGGTAAACTTTAAATGAATAACATTAAAAGTATTTTTAGTAACACTATTAATTAAATATATATATATACATATTTATATATTTTGATATAGATATTACTGTTTTGTTAGTATTGGCATCAGCACGTAGAATGCGAGAGGTATTTTGTTTTATTTTATTGTCTTTATTAATATAATATATGTAGAACAAATATAAAAATTTCTTTCAGGGTATCAAAACAGTTGAAAATGGTGAATGGAGTGATTGGAGTCCAACCGGAATGTTGGGTACATTATTCAAAATGTAATTAAATTCGTATTATTTCTCTTCACAAGAAATAATATATTGAATTTATTATGAACAGGTACTCAATTAACGAATAAGACAATTGGTATTGTCGGTTTTGGACGTATTGGAGAAGCAACGGCTTTTAGATTAAAGCCATTTCTAGGTACAAATGGAAAGATAATTTATTATAGTCCCACAGAAAAAAAGAGATCCCTAACTCTTGGTGTAAAAAGAGTAGAATTTGATTTGTTATTAGAAAAATCAGACGTCATCTGTATATGCTGTTCTTTGAATGAAAATACAAAGGAAATGTTCAATTATTCTGTATTCAAAAAAATGAAGAAAGATGTGGTAAGTCAATGAATGAATTTAATGCGTAATACGTAAAAAAAGATTTTTTTTTAAAAAAAAAACCATACAAAAATATCGTATGATTTCATTTCTAAATAAATTAGATACTTGTAAATACTGCTCGAGGTTCAATTATTAAACAAGATGATCTTGTCCAAGCTTTATCGGAAAGCCTAATAGGGGCAGTAGGATTGGATGTAACAACGCCCGAACCATTAGATGGTAATCATCCATTATTGAAATTTCCGAATGTCACTATTGTTCCACATATTGGAAGTGCGACTTTAGAAACACGTACTTTGATGGGAAATCTGGCAGTTGAGAATGTTTTATGTGGTGTAAAAGGATTATCTTTGCCTAATGCAGTGAAACTATAAATTATAAACTAATTAAAATAATCGAGATGCGTGTTACAAATACAAAATCTTAAAATAGTAAATCGATAATAATTTCCATTATTATATTAGATTTTACTAATTTTATTTTGAAGTGAGGCTTTTTTTTTACAAGTCATCCTTCGGATATATGCAAATTAGAATTTTATCATGAGCATTTTTCCATTTATTGTTATTACATGATGAAAAAAAACAAATGACCTCTTTGTAGAAAATGCATTTACATAAAAATCTAAAAACCTGTTTATTTAAATAAAAGCAAAAGTTATTTTTCTTTATTTTCTTTCCTATTATTTATGAAATAGTATCAATATGGCCCCAAAAAGTAAAGTACCACTTAATGTTGAAACAGTTTATACTGTCAACTCAACGCATAATAGAGAATGGAGAGTAAAATTGATTATATTAATAATGATCGCGTTATTAAGTTCTTTATTTGGAGGTTAGGCTTAATTTTGAATCCTATTTTTTTATTTTATTGATTAGTTGACTAGCACTTTCAGTACATTTTATTGATAAAGCTTAATTTGAATATTATAAACAATAATTTATCTAAAGATAATTTTAATACTTCAATTTTTTCGTAATATAGCATGGAATGTTTGGAGATTGATTGAAGCGGTCAGAAGTCCCGTAATTTCCATGAAATCTGCTTATCGTTCAGTTGTACCAGTAAATATCTAATTTTTATTTATTTTACGATTTTTACTATTTTTTTTTTTTTTTTTTTTTTTTTTTTGTTGAAAATAAAAATAATTAAATTCATTTTTTTTTCTTCATTATAGGTGCCAGGGTAAATATAAAAATATTTATTGTTTTAAATTCATTATAAATAGTTGCTGAAGTAAAAAAAATATTTTTTTATATATTTCTTTTCGATTTCAATTAATAATCTTTATCAATATTAGTGTTGCAATTTGTGGATCAACACTTGATCTGCAACCTCAATGTTTTCACAGTGCATTCAATGCTGCAGATGATGATCATACAAAGGGTTTAAGTTGTGACTCGTACTTAACATTCCATAGGATGGACGCATCGAATTTTGTCAATATGTTAGGATTCGATAATCTTACCAGTCAATATTGTTGTATGTGAAATTTTATTAAACATGAAGTAAAACTATATTTATTTAATTAATTAATTAATTTTCGTTAATTAACATAATTTCAATTTTTAAAATCAATTTCAGATGTATTAAATCCTTCGCAACAATTCAATCAATCTTATGGCGTTAACCCTCTAGTATTTAATAATGACACACAAAAAATTGCTCTCGCATTGTGGTCTAGCGAACAGGCGAATAATACTGTAAATAATCAATTCTTTTTATTATACTTTATTATTATTATTATTATTATTATTTTCTTGTTAAACCTTTGTGCGGTAATTTCATTCAAACAGCTAGGAAAAATTACAGAGGAACGCTGGTTCTTTTTTGGTACATTTACGGAAAACGAAGATCCGACTCAAGTACGATTCCAAATTGTTAAAATGGTAAAGTATAATAAAATAATAATTCATAAAAATATTAAAAATATAATTTTAGTATTAGTTTATACTGAATTTGCAAAATTTATATTTTTATAGCCATCTATATCCTATCTTTATTTTAGGAGAATAGAAAGATACGAAGCATTAAAATCAGGTAAGGAAAAATGTTCTGTTATACGTTTATTCAATATTATTCAATATATATGATGAATTAAAAACTATTCCAATCTTAAACATTCAGATGCAATAATTGGAACTGGATTAAATGGAAATACTGACCCACATCCTGATGCTATAATAGAATATGAAACATCTTTCACTAGCTTTTCCCTCCCAGGATTTGCGCTTAATGCTAGTCTTTGGGAACTTTTTAGAATTATCCCAATGGGTTATATTACCGATTTAGAAACCAATACTCAAAAATATCCTGTACGACTTAGAATTAATCTAGTTGATTTCACAATTCTTCAAATGGCAGCCAACATGGGAGGCTTTATAAGTATTTTAAGTGCTGCATACTTCATTTTGTTTGGTTCGAGAAGAATTAATCCTTGGGGAGTTGTTCAACGTTATGTAAGCATAATTTTTATAATTTATAATTGTATATTAGTTGATTTATAAAGAAATAATAAATTTTAAAAAAAAAATTTTTAGATCCTTAAAAATACTCCAACCCCACCAGCTTTGTACACGCCGACTATCACATCTTATTCAGATATGAAAGTCAAAGAAGTTGATGATAATTATTCATCTTATCCACAAACTGGGAAAAGTTTTCAAAGTACCTCAACGACCCCCACGACACCCGGAATCCACCATCAAACCGATTCAGATGCAGATGCAGATATTGGTCTTCCATTGCAAAATGTGACCCGATATCAAATAGGAACATCTGCAGAACATCAATCACCTAAATCTCCAGACGATCAAGTACACCAAGAATATGTAAAACGATATTCTCAAACACCTACAGCACCTGACTTGGATGATCCTAGAATATTAAAAATAAGGCACGAATTGCGTGCAGAAGTTCAAAGAACAATCGCCAATGAATTAGCAAAATTAAGATTATTCTTGAGTAAATATTATCTAAAAGATATTATGAAAACCGAATAATATCCAACGAACATATTTTATTATGTAGTTTATTAATATTTATTCAAATTTATTTTTATCTCTATAAATAATTCCATTCAATTTGTTATCAGGAATAATAAATTTAAAAAAAAAAATATAAATATATTAGGAAATAACAAATTTTATTCGTATCATTTTTTTTTTTATAATAATAATAATTTCTAAGAATTCAAATGTTTAATTCGATTCACAATATTTTTGGGGTTAATTAAATTTACATATTATTTTCCTAATAAATTTAATAATTTTCAGAAAATAATTTATATCACAATTACTTCACCGATACATCCTGAACACCTTCCAATTTCAAAATCACCACTAGAAATTAGGTGTCGGTGATTTGCAGTATTCTTTGGGGAATTAATTTTTTGTGAAACTGAATCAGTCAGATTTGACATAAACTGTTTTGAATTATTTGATACATCGTTTGAGGGATTATAAAAATTAATATCGCGAGGTATTCCATTCGTCTTTAATAATTCTCCATTATTATTTTTTAGTGACAATCGTTCCTGTATCTTAGCAATTTCTTGTGTTAACCTGCTGGCTCTCGATTTTTCTTTATCTACTTCTTCAACCAAAGTTAATTTGTCATTACTTATTGCCACAATTTTTTCTCTTAATTCTGACAATTGAGATATCAAATTTCGATTATCTGAAGACAAACCATCAACCTTTATTGTGATATCTTTAATACGTTTAGTCAATTTGGAATTTTCTGATTGAGCAATTTGTAATTCTGATGTTAAATTATCACGTTCAAGTTGTAATTCATCCATCATAACTGTTTTCTTTGAAAGTTGCTCAGTGAGTTCTGTAAAATTTTTCGACATTACTTCTAGTTCACTTGATTTGTTCTCCAGTTTTTGGTTGAAAATATTGCATTCTTCAGTTAAAGTTTGGATTTGACTACTCAATGACTCAAATTTTGTGTTCTTTTCATGTGCATCCTTTTCAATCGTTAATAATTTGGTTTCTTTTTCTGCAAGTTGCTGTTCGGAATTAGTAAATAAGTGCCGCAAATTAGATAATTCTATTTCGAGAGCTTCACATCGATCTTCTTTATCTTGAAGGGATTTTTGAAGTGTTTCAACTTCATCAGAAGTTGACCTAATATTTGCTTTTTCTGCAGTTAATTGTTCAATTATGGAATCTTTAGTATTTAACTGCTTCTCGAGTTGTTCGACGCGTGTATTCTAAAATACAAAAAAAAAAAAAAATTATTTAAAAGTGAAATAAAGGCTTTAGTGGTAAAAAAAGATAAAGGATTATGAATCAAAATACCTGAGATTGTAAAGATTCTATTATTTTTTCTTTTTGTTCACCTGCCTCTTTTAATTTATCTTCACCATTTTTAATTTTCTCTTCTAATTCTACATTTTTCCGCCGTAAAGCATCAACCAACAATTGACCTTCTTCCAATAATTCTTCACTATTTTTAAATCGATCAGTCATTGCTGAATACTTTTCTAGCTCAGATGTCAAAGCTGTCTTTTCTTCTACCAACAAAGCAATTGTCTGTTGTTGCATACGACATATATTGGCAAGTGCTTCATATGACACTGGTTCATCACCAGAAATACCGATTGCAGTTGATGAATTCTCGGCAGAAATAATATCGACGGGATTTGTCAAAATATTATTTTGAGATTGTTGTTGTTGTATATGAGATTGGGAGACCGGTTGAAGACCTTCAACAAGTGAACTATGTGTTATTTGACTCGTTGCCGATGAAGAATTTTCATAACTTCTGAAATGCATTCATATTAAATAGTTTTTAAATAGAAGATTCTCAAAGGAATAAAAAAAAAATAACATATATATATATATATTTAAATTACTTACTGTAATGAATCATCGATAGAAGTATTCGGGGTTTTATCAAAATTTGTGTTTGCTCTATTCCAAATTATTTAAATTATTTGTTAATATGGATAATTTGGAGAATTGAATTCCATGAAATATATTTTGCCATCATTGATATGAATTTTATCATTTCTCCATTGAGTTCAAGCTTAGATGTTCTGTTTGTTTGTCTTTTCTTAATATAATCATTTGGTCAATCAAATTATCAATTAGAGACTGAAACTCACTCTTGCCCTTTCACCTCTGCCTTTTCGGTCCCTTTAACTTCTTTCACTTCTGTCCCTTCAGTTCCTTCAGTTTTAACACTTCCTGAATCTGAAGTATTACTGGATCTTCTGGTATTTGATATTAAAGTAGAATCTGAATTTTTTCTACGAGTTGACGCAGAGGTGCCATCAGATGTTAACTTTTTCTTTTGAAGTTTCTTGAACTATTACATCGTCGTTTTAAAAGAAGTCAGCGATCTGACAAACTAATTGATGACAAGTGAAATGAAAAAATAAAAACCTTTTTTTTTCCTGCTAAAACTTTTTCTTCACGTAAAGCACCACCTTCCATGTCAGATGATTTATTTTTTTTTATTTTTGTGACTTGTGTTATGGTTTCATATTAAATATTTAACGGAATAAGTTTTGGTTGGTTGGTACTATTTCCATTTACACGTTTTCTCTGGAAATTTATTGAAGGCAGATCACTTTCATTAATAAAAGATTTAGCAAATATTAAGGTGCTAATTTTATTTTTAAAATATGAAAAAAAAGCAGTCCATTTTGATTAATGAATAAGATTTCTTCCCAGTGTTTAACATAATGGTTTTGCAGCTTTTTCTTGAATGATAACAGAAATTTCACAATTTCACCAATCAATTGAATGATCTCAGTGATTAAATGAATAAAAATTTTCATTCATTGAATCAAACCTTATTCATATATATAAAAAAAAAAATCAACTATCCTATTTCTTTTGTAAATATAAAAATAAATAAATAATTAAAATGGAATATTTTTATGGTTCAAATATAAATAAAATTTCTGACATAATCAGTGTACAAAAAAGTTTGGAAGTTTGTAACTAAATTACATCATATTTCCAAAAATTGAGGATAACATAAAACTAACAACTGTGAAATACAGACCAAACGAAATATGTATATAAAGTAAATAATTTACAATATATTACAGAACACGTATTTTCGCTAAAGTTTGGAATGGTCTTGTAAAAAGAACCAGCCACGCACGTATCTTGCCTTTCTTCCTCTTTTTTTTTTTTTTTTTGTCACACCAAGATTCATCATTTCTCATTACGATAGTAAATGTGTTTAATCCCTTAAAACCAAAAAGTCAAAGGGCTAAAGGAAAACCCATATTAACAGACTTGGAGTGGGATATTTCGAAGTTAATCAGAGTTATTCAAACGAGGAACGATCAGGAACATGACAATTGCTATAATGCAATTATGATGATGAGAGGACAAACCGATGGAATAGTCCGCGGTAGTGCTCATACTATTTTGTGCTCCAACGGAGATAAACCCATACATATGGTTAAAAAATATAACTTTTACCGACGTCTAGATTTGAAAGGTGATAAATTTAGTTATAACCGAAATTCCCAAAATAAAATATTTGAAAGATAAATTTTAAAGTATAACATTATTGAGGATACCTCTCGTTAGCATAAGCATAACCTCCACCACCACCTTGATGTAATATCCTCCTACCCCTTTGACTTGTACGACGGTTACCGGACTGATAAGAGACCCTCATTCCACTATTAATCAATGATTGTTCGAGAGCGATACGTTGATTTTGTTCTTCTCTCTCCTCATAATTTAAAACCAATTTTTTAAGTTGTTGCTGTTCCTCGCGTTCAGCTTCTTGCTTAGTACGAGTGTTTACCGCCAATGCGCTTTCAGCAGGAACTTCCATTGTCTTCATCTGTCATATTGATAATGCAATAATGTGTGATAATTAAACTAGGATTAACAAAAAAATAAATAAAATAAATAAGTCATTAAAAAAATTGTGTACCTGTTGTTTGTTTCCTTTTTTGGTCAATAATGTAAAGGCTACACTACCATCAACGTGACCAGTTGTTCTATCCATTCCCTTGAGATGCATTGGTATCGCTACATCCAAAATTGCAGGCTTTCTTTCGTATTTACGAGATTCCATGCTCTCGGACATCATTTTGCTAAATTCTCTCTCAAATTCTTCATCCTCTTTTAAAGTTATCTTATCTTGACGATTAGTATGCACTATCAATTCATCATCCTCATCGCCTTTGTCTATTTCTTCCGACTCAACTTGCTAAAAATTTTTATATTTAAAATAGGGAACAATCTATTTATCTGATTCTTTGAATAAAAATATATAAAATCGTAAAGTTAAAAATATGAAGATATATACCTCATCATAAGAACCTTCTTCTTCTCCTACTCTCTCCGAAATTTCATCATGTACATCGTCATCATCATCATCCGATGATGAAGGCGACTCGCTTTCATCTAATGTTTCATCTTGGCCTTTCATGGAACCTCCGGCATCTTGTAAAGCTTTTTGATTCAGTAGAAGTTTTTGATCCACTTCTTCAGCAGCTTCCTCGTATGTTTTAAATAAAACCATTTTAGGTCTTAATATCTACAATACAATAAATACAATATAATACATTTAAGAAAATCTTAAAACATATAATAAATATATAAAAATGAAACTACGTTTTAGTACCTCAAAAAGATCAGAAACCATAAATTCAACATCCATAGGCATTTTTTGTTTTGTTAATATATACATCTATAATTTTAAATTCAAATAAAGATTTTTTTTTTCAGTTAATTATTTTAAATATTAAAATATTTACTCAAAAAATCTTTCTTACCTGAAAGAATATAAGAAAATCGTCCAATCTTTTCTTGGAACTTCCTCGATCAAAACACATTCCACAAGTGTCAAGCAATGTACAACACAATCGGACGCGAAAGAAATCGTTCGGAGGATCCAAAGGATTTATACGGTTAGGGGATGACCGGCCATAATCTGTTTTATCCTTATATTTAATATATATAATATCTAATTAAAGAATAAACACAAAAATATTGCAAAGACTTACCATGTCCAAGAGTAACTATAGAATAAAGGGTATCAAATATGACCGGGGAGTCCACCATTCGATAATTATACAGTTCTCCAAGATATTTCACTGTTGCAATACGACGTTGATTATGTTTGAAAATATTTTGCTATTATTATTATTATTATGTCAAATTATGAGAATACAAATAATTAATAAATATTATGTTTACAGAAATAAAAAAGCAATTGTTTAATATAAATATAATTACTTATACCTCTAAACCTATTCTGATATCTTCAATTACTCTGTCTACGAGAGCAACTCCAAATTCAGAATGGCAACGATTTAATCCTGACGCAAGAATTGCCATAAGATGAATATTGCTATACTTAATTTTCCAGACTTTCGAAAAACATTTTTCAAGAACTTTATACGTCTATTGACCGGAAAATAATAATAAGGAAAATAATAATAAGGAAAAAAAAAATATAATCTCTTAAAAAAAAAAATAAAAGAAACTGGATTCATAAAAAATTTCGCCTACTTCTTTGTCTTCCCAATTCAATTTTCGCAATGACTTCAAAACTTTCTCAACAGTCTTTTTGTTAAGATCTGAATAAATCAGCTTACGAATATATTGTTCCATGACGGAACGTTCCTTCATGACTATTGCCGTTCGGTCAGGTGGATTAGACTATTGGGAATAAATAATTTATTTAATAAAGCTGCTTAAAACCACAAAATTACTAATTCAAAATACAAAGAAAAATTATCAGTCCTAACTTGATAGTATGCATTTTCCACCATCAAGAGTTGTCGATTGTCTAAATGCTGAACACTTTTCTTTCGCATCATGATGTCCAACTAAAATTAAGATTTTCATATATTTTAATATATATATATATATTGAAATTTTATATTTTATATATAAAAACTTTGTGAACAACAACAAAAAGTTGAATAATTTATTTTTTATTAATACCATATTACCCATCCTGACACATGTTTCAGGGCTTTTAAATAAAAATCTTCCACAAGTTTCCAATAAATTACATGCGATATCAATGTTTTGGTTCGAAAAATCATCGAGAGCCACTTTAAGACAATGAAAAATTACGTGTTGAGGAGTGATTCGAAATTTTGCAAGTTCCGAAAGAAATCTAATGTTCTTTTATTTTATTAAAATATATATATATATATATAATAATAATAATAATAATTAATTAATTGCATATAAAAAAAAATTAATAAAACTTTTATCGATGTTCCTTCCTTACTTTGATTTTAGTTTCTAGAAAATCGAGTGACTTTTTCTTTTGTAAAGACTTAAATTCGCCTTCTAACTATAGAATAATTTATTATGATTTTATATGTAAATAAAATCACAATCGTACAAATAAGTTTCCTTAAGACTACAAAAAAAAAATAAATAAAGCAAACTCACAGCTTGCAGCACCGCTGCAGTAACATCTGGATAATAAGGATTAAGTGTTGCAATTAAACGAGAATAGTATGGAAGGAGGTCGATTCTTGTACGCTGTACACCCACTAATGTCTTTTCAATCCAAAAAATATATATATGACAAAAATTAATAATTCAAAGAAAAAAAAAAGATAAAAAGAATCCATGAATTTTGAATCCATAATGTAAATAAAGAACTACTTTAATTAATTTTTTTCGGGATGCTTTAGAATTCAGAAAACAAAATTCAACAGCGGCTTGATCAATAAGATCTCGATTAACCATGTTTGGTAGACGTGCTAAAAGAGTATCCAATTGTGCCGATGTTCCACTCTTATTGAAGGCTTCCCCTTCTTTTTTTGTCGGCGAATCAGCACCAGCTTGATCATTGGACTTTTCTTTTACATCATCATCTTTACCAGACAATTCTTCATTAGATTCATGTTCTTCATTAGTATCACTAGTAGCTTCCTGGGTAGTTTTAAATTTGGTGTCATTACTTTGATTATCTTCACTTAATTTTTCATCTTCCTCTTTATCCTCTTTTTCATTTCCATTAGAACCTAATTCATCCTTATCAACTTCAATTTCATCCTTTTTAGTGGATTTTGCTTCGAGAAGAACACCGGGTACCCGGGTTTTAAGATCAATAAGGCATTCATAAAAACTACGTGCATCCTCATCTTCCCAGATGCTGTTACTTGGATTTTCCTGATAACGAAAATATTTTGATAAACTTTTAAAATCTATTTTTTTTTATCAACCTTTTGTCTTTTAAGAAAATTCATAGGTAAATGAAAACTAACTTCTCTTTCGTTAGTGGATGAACCATCTCGAATAATAGTACCTCCAATCTTTGTAGTTCCTTCGTCTTCTGGTAAATCCGGCATGTCAATATCTAATGAATCTGCCAGACTTTTAGAAAAAGACAAATAAATAACATATTGAAACTAACAGATGAATACAAAA
Source organism: Diversispora eburnea (assembly GCA_910592015.1). NCBI lineage: Eukaryota > Fungi > Glomeromycota > Glomeromycetes > Diversisporales > Diversisporaceae > Diversispora > Diversispora eburnea. The sequence goes on along the minus strand of CAJVPK010000209.1, from coordinate 29,483 downwards.
CATTTAAAAAAAAAAAATTAATAATAATAATAATAATTACATTTGTGCATTTTGCAATAATTTTTCGAAAGTTTTCACAGCTTTTTCATAATTTTGCTTAGTTTCCTCTGTAATTTCGCCTCTAGTTATATAGTATTCATGGTTACTACGATCTAATTCCTTGATTTTCTATTATTTAAAATAGTTTGATTTATTAATTAATGTGAATCCATATTCAAAAAAAAAAAGATAAAAAATTTTATGTATAAAAATTAAACAAACTTGGTGTTCTTTTAATAAATGTTGTTCAACCCCCTTAAAGTAATCGATCAACAGATTTCTAAAAAGATTGCGTTGACTAGTGGAAATTGTTATTTCGCCACTCGAATCCGAAATATAATTATCAAGACCAGTATTTTGATCACCGTTAACGGTGACATCGGAGGAATTTGGATCAGAATTTTCCCGATTTCTTTTGCTGGAACCGATCATTTCCGTCCCAAAATATTTGACAAAGGATACAGCAAGCGGAAGGTTGACATGTTTGTTGTCATGAGAAAACTAATCATATTTAAGTAAACAGACACACTTTGTTCAACAAATTCCTGCACAAACAAACATTGATACTAGAGATATTGGAAATAATTATGAAAAATGGATGCATTGCGACAAACCAAGTCTTTCAACACAGTATAAATGAACCCTTCACCAGAAGTTTTTGTCTCTTTGGATTCTTTGGATTCCTTGATTGGACTGCTGACGAACCCGGCGACATTATCTTTGACTCCGTTCACGCTACCCGCTCCAACAGCCGCACCTCCACTATTCAACGCAGCAACACCATCTTCAACATTTCGAAGTACACCCAACAACCAAAGTTCACATGCAATTCGGAGTAGGATACGCTGCTTCAAAATTCGCGCTCCTTCCTCTTTTTCGCGTTGCTCCAAGGTAAGAATAGCAAGTTGTTGTTTATTTGGTGGAGTAAGGGAACGAGCCAAATTATAAGTCAAAAAGGGAGTAAATGTATCTGGAAATCGTTGATGCAATGCAGAGATCACCTTTGAAAAAATAAATTTAAGTATGAAAGTGAGGAAAAAAAAAATATGAGAATTAAGGATTTATATTCAAATGAAAAATAATCTCTACTCTTACCTCAACAGCGACCCAAACGTCAGTAGCAGCTTTACATTTCTGCGCTCCTTCTATTACAGCAACTACCACCTCGGAGATATATTTTTCTAGCGTCAAGGTTTTAACATCTTTCAATAATTGTTGCTGATATTCCGCTGATAATTGAGATTTACATTTTTTAATAAAAGTTGTATTCTTTTTAATATTGGAATCAAGACCCTTAAATCTCGAAGAATCTAAATTGAAACAAAAATATTATTTTTTTAAAAAATTCCGAAAGAACCAAATTATATTAATGAGAAAAAAAAATATTGAAATATAAGAAAAAAAAAAAAATTGTACCAGGTTTTCCAAGTCTACGGGCAGCTAAATTTGCATCTCTTAATTCCTGACGCCTTTCGCGCTTTGCAGCTACTTCTGACTCCACGTCCATATTTAAGTTTATCTAATTTTTCAAATGAAAAGTTGAGGATTAATTCAAAATCTCTTAATTCTTGGATAGTTGTAATAATTGATTAATCTATAAGCAATCTAGACTCAAATGTGCGAAACGCGCTGTAATTTCTAAATTTTATTACTAATTTTTAAATTGGAGAACGTTAGTAAAATAGGTTTTTTCTAATGTTCCGACCTTTTTTGTTTTTTTATACAGGGATATTCTTTTTTTAAGCCTACGCTATTAGAAATTATCAACTACAATACACTATAAAGTGTATCCTCTCGGAACAATTATGATTAGAATTATGTTTCATTTATAATTTCTGCTTTCACGTGAAACTTTGCCATAAAACTCTCCTACATGATCTTCGTGTCTGAATTCGTTGACGTGTAACATGATTATCCATCAAATGTTCAATCTGTTCAATAATGTCGAATAATGTCACTAAAAATTCAGTGATTGTTGAGATAACCATTACATTTTTTGAGGAGGGGTAAACGAATTATATGTAAAAATGAAAAATTTATTGTTGGTAACAATTCAAATATTGACAGAACAGACATGAACAGTTGTTAGGCAAATAGCAACTTGAAGAACACGAAGTAGAATAATTCGAGTGCTTTAAAAAAAATTTAATACCTGATCACCATCTTAATCACAACTCCGGAATGGAAAATTTGCACCCTAAAATTGGGGTGATTGGTGATCTGTCAATTTGGTTGGCGTATCGAACATCTTCGAACATCTTCGAACATCGGCTGTGTATATGTTACTTGGCCCTATTAAAAAATCGGAGATCTGCATAAAGATAAAAGACGTTCGTGTGTGTGACCCACGGATCATTCATCATTGTAAAAGTTTGGACATAACTCATGTGATATTAGATAAGATATTATCCAATAATATATATGGCAAAATATGGGTATCTTTTTTCACAAAACCCATTTTTTTTTTATAACTTTCTCCGTGTAAAGCCCGAGTCAAAGTTCATTTTTGACGCAGTTAAAGACGAAAAAAATTTTATCTTGATGGTAATTTTATCAAGTTTTTATTCATTGGAAATTGATAAAATTAATAAAAGAAACAATTTTTTTTTTTTGCTAATTAATTTATTTTTTCGACATACATATATTAGTACAATTCTTCTTCACAAGATAACTATACTTCTCATTGTCACCGTCCTGCTCTTCCACCACCATCTCCAGGCATTTTTATTAATTCCTATCAACAAGATGGTGCACAACCTCATAATTCAGGAAATACACTTGAAAATACTTTACCACCTATTTTAGCACCTTTAACGGGAACAACATCAGCTATAGCTGAACTACCACCAAATATAACTGACCAGTCACAAACAGCAGTTTCTAGACCTCGTCCCTCACGACCAAAATATAAGGTTAAGACAGATAAAACAGCTTGGACCGTTGAAGAAGATAACTTATTACGGTTAGCGGTTCAACTTTATGGGGATAGGTCAGAGAAATGGACAAAGATAGCAGCCTGCGTACCTGGTAGAACAAATAAAATGTGTAGAAAACGATGGTTTCATTCACTTGATCCAAATTTAAGGAAAGGACCATGGACATTAGAAGAGGATGAATTATTAAAAAAAGCAGTAGAAAAACATAAGAGAGTTTGGTGTAAAGTTGCAGAATCAATTCCTGGTAGGACAGATGATCAATGTGCTAAAAGATGGAAAGAATGTCTTGATCCTGAAATTGATCATACGGAATGGTCAGAACATGAAGATAATCTTTTAATACAGAGATTTTCAGAATTGGGTAGTCAATGGCAACAAATTGCTCAATCATTTCCTGGACGTCCTGGATTACATTGTCGTAATAGATGGAGAAAAATTCAAAGAACCAAAAAAGCAAATAAAGATCATCAATTAGATATGATAATTATTACACCTCAAAATTTATCATCAGACACACAACAACAACAACAACAACAACAACAACAACAACAACAATTAACATCAAATACGCCGCAACCACATTTACCATTATCAGCTGTTCAAAGTTCAGTTCAAAATTCGGTTCAAAATTCGGTTCAAAATTCAATTCAAAATTCAATTCAAAATTCAATGTCAAATGTACAACAAAATAATTCACAACAACAACAACAACAACAACAACAGCAGCAACATCAACATCGTCACCAACAACAACAACAGCAACAACAACATCAACAACAACATCAACAACGACAACAACAACATCAACAACAACAACAACAACAACAACAACAACACCAACATCATCAACATCAACATCATCAACAACAACATCATAATCAACAACAACATCATAATCAACAACAACATCATAATCAACAACAACCACGTATGATGTTTTCAGCTATTCAAAATTCTCATTCTACATCAAATATATCATCTAATTTATCACCTGAACCAATCACAAACATGGTCACATCCACTACATCAAGTGGTCCTAGCATTGCTTCGTTATTATCTTCTTCACCAAGTATGAATATTCAGAATACTGAAGTACAAGATACTTTACAAAACACTTTACAAAATACTTTACAAAATACTTTACAAAGTACTTTACAAAATACTTTACAAAATACTTTACAGAATACATTACAAAATACATTACAAAATACATTACAAGATACTTTACAAAATACTTTACAAAATACTTTACAAAATACTTTACAAAATAATACACAAATGAATAATATGAATTTTTCTAAATCTAAATTTTCAACAACAACAACATCAACGACAACAACATCAACATCAACATCAAATGAAACTACTGTAAATGAATCTAGTAATAATAAAGCATATGGTTGTGGTGTAACAACATGTGAAATGAATTTTAGTAATTCAAATGGATTATATTATCATATGAAAGCAGCTCACCCTAATGTTGGAAGTTCTGATAAACCTTACCGATGTGCACTTCCGGGATGTTTTAAAAGATATAAAAATATAAATGGTTTACAATATCATATTGCGGAAGCAAAAGGTTCTTCTGGACATCAATGTGATAATAATGAAGAAGGTTCATCCGAAAATATTAAACCTTATAAATGTCCAGTTCTTGGATGTAAAAATAGTTATCGTAATCTTAATGGTTTACAATATCATCAAAAAAGTGTTCATAATAAAGATAACAATGATAAATATCGTGCACCTCAATCCCAATTATTGATTTCTACAATTAATCAACAACAACAACAACAACAGCAGCAGCAGCAACAACAACAATTTGATTCAATTGGTAATTCTAATAATAATCAAAATATTCAACAATGGACAACTTCTTCAAGTCAATTTCTTTCCACAAATGAAAATGATACAAATCCTTCATCTTTCAATGTTTCGGATCATATTTCAGTAACCAATTTACTTGAAATGAATCAATCCCAATTTGATGATCATCATAATGTCACAAATAATAATAATTCAAATGATCAATCTATAAATGCATTAGGATCAATTTTATCCCTTTCATCTGAACAAAATTTTTCGAATCAAAATTATAATAATTCTATTAAAGAATGTGGACAAACATTTATTAAACAAAATCACACGCGTAATGATCATTCGAATTTGAATCTCGGACGTAAAAATTCAAAACGTTCAACATTTCCCAGATCTTAATTTATATATATATATATATATATAATTATTTGTCATTTTCAAAATTTTCTTTCTTTTTTTTACAAATACATTAAATTACGGATTTCCATGAATTTCTTCTTACTATAAATATTTCTCTTTTTTTTTAATATATATATATAGAATTTCTTTTTAAAGTAGGGTACGATAATTTTTTGATTAATACTTTTTGTTATATTATTTATATCAATCTAAACATTTTTAAGAATATATTTTGTATATAAATAAGTGTGTTCAAATTTGAAATTAAATAAATTAAAATTAAATTAAATGAAATTAAAAAAAAAAATTCTAAAAAATCTAATGCAATCGGTGTCGCCTCCAAACAAAATGTATAGGATTATTATAATTATTATAAACATTTAAAACAGTTGGACCACTATCATCTTTAAACGTTACAGAGTTTTTATCCATAACTTTCTCATCATCTTTGTAATTCATAATTGTTATATCGTCTTCTTCTAAGATTACGTTTTCAAGTGTTATTTCATCTTCATTCATAACTTTCATACCGCCTTCATCATTTGTAATTGTTGCATCACCATCATCACCACCATCATCATCATCGTCATCACCTAAAATGGTGCTTTCATTGATTGTAGTAGAATTATCGTCAACCATGATATCCTGCGCGAGTTCAACATCATTTTTCCAGAGTTCATGATCATCAAGTTTATCATATTTGTCATCAGTGATGATATTCTTCTCAAGTTCATAATCATCAGATTTTTTAGGTGGCCAATATTTAGAGATAAATTCACAGAAATTCTCCTTAAGTGAATCAAATTGATCTAAGGATGAATCATTCTCTTTACATGAATCAAAGTGATCATCTAATGATGAAGTTGTTTTTTTGTCTTTATCATCACATTCGTTAGGATTATCATTATTGCTTTCTTCAATATCATTAATTGGATTAAGTATTTCTTCTATAAGAAAAAAAAAAGATAATCAATGAACAATATTAATGGTCAAATTCTTGCTTGCTAATTTTATATTTGCAATATACCAATAGGAGACGTTTGATCTACGCGATCATCATCACGAGAGGTTTCCTGATTTGGATCATCTAAATGATCTTCAATCTTACTATTAACGCGACGAGAAAATGAATCGGACTTTTCGTGTTTATCGTATTTTCGTTTATTCGAAGGAATGGAATTCAGAAAATCTATTTCAGAAAATACCAAATCAGGAACTAAAAGGAATTAAATTCATAAATAGTGGTGAATTATTTATATATCACATGAATTTAAATTATCAATACATGGATTGAAAAAAAAAATACCTCCTCTTGCGACAATTTTTTCAGAAGCCTTTCCTTTGTTAAAAATTCCTGGCTTGATCTTCTCACGAATCTTTTAAAAATTGTAATATTATATTTATATTAAAAGATTCATTCAAAAAAATCTGAGAAACAGATAAAAAAAAAATACAAATAAAAAAAGAGATATTTATAAAATATAAATAAAATTATTACCGTGATTCGATTTGTTCCAAGTTTATTAGAAGAAAAGTTCTATTTTTTTTTTATCAATATAAACATTTTAATTCAAAATCTTGATTTCACGTTCAAATGAAATTCTTTTATCTTACCTGCATAATTTGAGGGCTAACAAGAAGAGAAGAATTTCGATACCTTATTTTCTTTGAACCCTTATGTAAATTGGTTTTTCCTTTTTTCACGTGTTTCGAAGTTTTTTGAAATACTTTAGTATGTTCCCGAAGCTTCGAATGACTAGTGTTAGTATCTTGAATATTCTGTTTGACTGAAACCACTGAATTGTCAATATTATCAGACATATTTGAACATGGAGAATTCTGTTGTGAATATTGATTCAGAATATTATTATTGTTGTTGTCATTTTGGTGTATTTTTTGCTGTTCCTCAACAAATTTTTGTACAAATTTCTCATTTAAAGCTTTAGGGTCACCGAAGGATACTGTATGTGAAGTTAAAGAATGACTTGTAAGTCTTCTGCGAGTTAACATATTTATACGTGAGGAATTTAATAAAAGACTTAAAAAACGTGTTTCTTTTTTAATTTATTATATTATATGTTTTCTTGTCCTTAAAAAGCAAAATAAAAATAACAATCGATGACGATCTTTTGTTAAATTAAAACTGTTAATATTAAAAATCGCTATTTTAGGGCATGACGTAATTTTGAAATGTGGTGCTGTGATTTTCAAGTACACTATATTTGGCTTCTTAAACTAAAAAAAAAACAAAAACCAAATCGAGTAAATGTCTTATTTCCTTCCTCATTTAACCAACGGTATATATATTTTTATATTTTATAATTTATATCAAATAATCTACTAATTTTAATCAATTATATTTTTAATCTTTTTAAAGGTTGGCAAGTAGATCAAGCCATCTTGTCTGAAGAGGATCGAGTGGTAGTAATTAGATTTGGACATGATTGGGTTTGTTTATAGTAAAAGTTGACTTTAACTTTTGTATCGAAAGTTTATTATAAATTTTAATATAATTTTTTATCCCATAGGATCCAACATGTATGAAAATGGACGAAACTTTATATGGAATAGCCGAAAAAGTAAAAAATTTTGCTGTAATTTATCTGGTAAATAAAATTAATTATTATTTTGAAAATGAATTTCTTAATTATATATGAATTTCTTAATTATATTCATTAATTCATTTTATTTTATTCGTTTTATAGGTCGATATTACTGAAGTTCCGGATTTTAATAAGGTATGGTTTCACATAGATGAAATTATCCTCATATTAATTGATTTTTATTTTATTATATAAAAAAAATATATTAATGATATATAATTTTTTTTTAGATGTATGAACTTTACGATCCTTGTACTGTAATGTTCTTCTTTCGTAATAAACATATTATGATTGATCTGGGAACTGGTAACAATAACAAGATCAATTGGGTTAGTAAAGTCATTTTGTAATTTCTCGAAATATATTTGAAAAATATTTCTATTTTTTTAATTTCTTTACAATTTAATTAATTTTATCAATTTTTATTATATTATATTATTTTTTTTTAGGCATTAGAAGATAAACAAGAACTCATAGATATAATAGAGACTGTTTATCGTGGTGCACGAAAAGGAAGGGGTTTAGTGGTTTCACCAAAAGATTACTCCACAAAATACAAATATTGATGTTTTCTTTGGAGAGATATTGATAGAATATTAAAAATCCTTTTCATGAAAAATCAAAGGATAGTATAATTAAATATAATATGTAACCGATTCCTCAAATAGTAATTCTTTTTGTTTTCTCATTATAATTTCATCATCATCATTATCATTATCATCATTATCATTATCATCATTATCATTTCCGTCCAAAAAGTTACATTGCTTTATAACTTTCAATTAATTGTATATTATTACATATAACACGTTTTTTATACTCTTTTGAGAACAGATTCATATTAGTGATTGATTTAAAAAATTTCTACAAGATTCTGTATAATATGTACTATAATATTGTTTTATGAATGTGAAAATTAATAATTGAATTGATTGAATTGAAGCAGTTTTTCGATCAAGAAATTCTCGCCAAAAAAAAAGAGTATACTGTATACTGGATATGTGTTTTGATAATCTTCGAACCCAATTTTATTATCAAAAAAACCACTTAAAACCCCCGAAACCCATGTCACATTACATCCCAATTTAGAAAAAGATTTGTATTCTATTATAAAAAATAAACAATATGTTATATCCTCTTATTTTAATATAATAAATAGGAAATTCTTAAATCCAAAAAACATATTGTTATTATGCTTGTTTTATAATAAAATATTTATTTTTTGAAAACTTTGTATGTTCACATAAATCTTTCTCATTATTAAAACATTTCCTTTTATGCTTTTGAATTATATCATTTGCTATAATTACATCAACCCCTTTATGATTTTTATTTCCCAAATCTCAGTTATATTAATATTAACTTTTTCTTGTGCTATTTTTAAAATAATATTTGAATACTTATTTGAAAACTTAAAAAAAAATTATTTGATTTATTAACCTGCTGCAAATTTAGCTCGTGTTGTGTAGGTAAAACCATAAAAGGTATAAAATGTCTTTTATTAAAAGTAGTAAAATTAGAAATTTCATCACCTAATGGACATATTGATAACAAAAAAAAAATGAAATCATCGTTCTGAAGTTTAAGTTTATCAGCAAGTAGATTTATATTCTTTTTTAATCATATCAACTGTAATCTTTTGAGGTTGATCAGTTTCTAATTTTCTCCATTTACATCTTTATTGTTGATAGTTTTAAGTTGAATATAACTATACCCATTCCCTCTCCATTTTTGTAAACTAAAAATTTTTTAGAATTTAAATCTATGACTTCCCAAGAATCTTTTACTGAAATCCTTTCTTTTATGAAATGAACTTCAACAGTATCCCATTCTGGAATCTTTATAATAATGTTATTAAGCATATCACCACAATATGTACATTTTAATAAATTGCATTCATTAATTTCTTTATAACCACAAACAGAGTGTAAACAAAATTTGAATATCAAAAAATCTAACATTAAAGTCTTCCCAATCTTGCCACAAAAATAATTCTTCAGAATCAATCATTAGTTTCTGGAAATTGATATAATATATTTGACTTGTTTGATGTAAAAATCAAAAACCAAAACATTATATATGTTCGGGATCATTATGAATCTCCTCTAAAATTACAATTTCATATTATCTTAATTCTTTTATTCTTTCATTAAAAATCATTTTCTCATCTAACAAGCAACTGGCAATAAATATCAGTATTATTGATCATGTAACTAGAACAATTATGATAAATGTTCGGCAATGACCACCAATATCACCAAAAACCATCGATGAAAATAATTCACCATTTGTATTCAAAGTTCCATTCTTTTGTTTCTTCACGGCCAAGAAACTTGAAATTTTTTACATATGTGCCTATAAGCTGGAATAATAATAGAAAAAAACATGGTAAAGTAAATTAACATATCAGTGAACAACATGCATTAATTTACCTTCAAAGGAACTTTATTAATTGGTCATCTACAGGACAAAATAAATTCAAAAGTAACTTATGCAAGAAAAGAATTATTAAGTTGAAATAAATTAGTAAAAAAAAAAGTATATATAGAACAAGTAAATTGATATCATATACACATATAAAAGTAATATGGTTTTTACCTTTATTAACTAGAAATGAAGTAGATTATGCCATATGGGTTGTAAATTGGGATATTGAAAATCAATAATGGGAAAGAAATGAACAAATTTGAAGTGGGTATTAAAAAAGGTTGATTGTAGATATAAATAAAGAATTTTTAAATGAGATAAATTAATATTTATTTTAAATTAAATATAAATTAAATGAAAATAATTTATTAAGTATTAATATGTCATTTAGTTGGCAGTTAACTTGAAACAAATAGTCATCAACTACACCTTTTGAAATTACAAAAGATCAAAAGATCAAGAAACTCACAGATATAAAATGGCTTTACAATATTATAAAGGTGGAAATCTTAGAAAAAAATAATAATTCTAATAATATCGATTGGGATGGTAACATATATTTCAATGATTTTAATGTTACCGTCATTTAACATAATTTTTTTAAGTTTTTATTTCAAAATAAGAACTTCTGAATTGTAAAATAAAGCAATATGTTTTAAGTTAGCTAATGAATTCAGTTAAATATATTAGATTTTGAATTGAATAAATTAATTACGAAAACAACTTCCCAAAGTAATAGAAATGATCACCGGGAGTTCATTTCACTGTATATACAGAAATATAAATTTAAAATTTAATACAAATATATCTTTAAAAAAAAATATACTTGTCACCGCTAGTGATGGTCACCGTTGGGCAAAATTAACAAAGGTTAGGATCAGTAATTTTGCCCAGTGGTGACAATCACCACTGTGACAAATAGATTTATCCTATCTTTTAAATATTAAAACTTAATAAAAAACTTATGATATCTTAATGTAGGAATAATTATCTAAACATTAAATAAAGTGAATATTTTATTAATAAAAGATTTAATTATTTTCTTGTAGGGATCTTGAGAGAGGATGCTTTTGCTTCTAATCTTTCTATCATTGATTTGTCTATAATAAATACATTTTGATACTTAGATATTTAGCATCATACGCGCGCATATTTTTTTTTCAAATTTCACAAACTAAGCTTTTCACTTGAAGTTCTGTTTTGATCATGATAATACAAAATAGATTATAATTTGGATTTTTTTTTATTTCTGTTCTTTTTAAGTGAAAGAATTATTCCTTTTATTTTTTTATTTCTATATCTATTTCTAACATTGTTATCCATTTTTAATTTTAGAATTTTTGGAGGATGACTCTGTTGTATTGATATGAGTTTGAACATTAGGTGTTATCTTTCTTATTTTCAAGTAATAATCCATGTTATATCCCAAAAATAAAATAAGTTATATGATATAAACAAATACATTAAAGTAACGACATCAAAGTCAAATACCCTTAATTTCTTCTAACATATGATCTTTGGAATCTGGGATACAAAATTTTGTATTTTCGTGTGTGACGTAATTTGGATATTAAAAATTAGAAAGGAGATATGTAGATACAGGTGACAAATATAATTTTCACACGCTAAAAAAATTCTAACCATTTAATCAATTAAAAAAAAAACATAATCCAAAATATAAATTACATATTAACAATGTTACGGGAGTTGTAAATCACTAATTAAATAAATTTATGTAATATACATATAAACTTTACCAATAGTAATAAATAATATAATAACTTATATAATAATAATAAATAAATAATACATAATAAAAGGTAAGAAATATGATAATAATTAATAAATGGTATTTAGTAACTAACCCTTTACCAATTTCATAACAATATCTAAAGTATGGGTGTTATAATTATTGTCAAGAATGATTAAACTAATTAACTGTTTATTACAAGAGAAGAAAAGAAGGGAAATGAGTTTTTATTTAACTAATAAACAAGAATCTAAGACCGGGTCTAAGTTAAGATTTCACATTTAAAAATTGCTATAATCGTCATGAGATCAAACAATTATCGAGTTATTGAGTGTTACGAGTATAATTCGTATCCTTTCTTTTAATACAAATTCCGTATGCCCTAACATCTGTATCTCTTCTGGAAATCCAATACTCACCAATTTCAGTTGTCCGTTTCGAAATTCTATGTAAATTTACAGGATTTACTCGATTTTGAAGAACTGCCATATAAGTTTTCCCTTCAAACTGAAATTCCGGTGCATACATTTCTGCTATTTCTATATTAGGTGTTGAATAAATGCCACGCCCAAAAGCAAAACGTTTTCCTTTGCTCAATAAATATCCATCCTCTGCAATTGACTTCGTGTTATTCTTATCAGTACCATGATATGATACTGGCCAGGAATTTTTACCGATACCAAGCCATGTGTCATCACCATTATCGTACTTCCCAGAGACTTTTACAGCGAATCGTCTCCAGCCACATGGTCTTTGATACTGAATATTCCCACGAATATATGTCTTTCCTTTATCATCTATATTAGTAAAATCATAATGGTACTTTGGGTCCAAAAAATCTGGATCCAAGTAACTAAGTACACATCCACCACCCCTCAAGCGTAACACGAGATGTAATGTATCTTCTCTCTTAATTTTGCAGTCAGCAAACGTCTTATAATCATCATAAATTTGCTTACCTGCAAAAATAAGCCTTTGGTCTTCTGGTAAAATTCCTTCCATATCCTGAATTTTTAGTTTTAAATTGGCAATTGTATCATTTTCTTTAAATTCAATCGTCAAAGTTCTACCAGTGAGAGTTTTCACGTACAGCAGAGGTCTAGAAGGATGAAAGGTTTGCATTTCTTGATCCACAATACCACCAACAAGATTGAATTTATGAAAAGAATGCAAGTCAACTTGCTGATATATGATACCATCGTGACGGTTTTGCCTTTCTTGAAATTCTTTTTTGGATATAAAAATTTCACCCTTAATTATGGCTGAAAATGCCGCGTTAAGGAGGTCTATGTCCTTAGAGGTTGTCATAGTTTATTATGAATTTACAGAAAAGCCTTTTCAAATGGAATTTTGTTGTTTATGTTTTCGATATAAGCCAACTCAGCTATAAAACGAGTCCTACGGAAAGGTGTGGAGTAAGGCCGACCAAATGAGTGGTGTTACATGTGTACGAGTATTATATACCTAACCCAACCCTAGCTTTAATCACATGATAGTTATAAGTTTTTTTAACATCTTTGTACACCGTACGCAACTCCTATTTTATGCCTGTACACCACTCATCTGGTCCACACCTTTCTGTATTACCTCTATAAAACGTATGTAATTACCTTTTTAAGAGTTAATGTCATTTTATGTGACATTTCAAAAAAGTATGGGTTCATTTTACTAAATTAACAAGCTGTGAAGAGGAACATTAACAAATCTCTAATTTAGAAAATAAACTTATGATTTTTAATGTACAAATGTCAAAAAAAAAAAAAAATTAAAATAGTATGCTACTATATACATCAAATAAATAATATACTACTAAATCTATAAACATCAAATAAAATGAATTTTTTTCCGTTTTTCCTATAATATTAATAATTTTAAAACACTTACATTATTACATTATCATCGTTTCTTGGTTTCCAGTTCGCATTAGGAAATTTACAAATAGAGAGACGACACACAGATGTAGGCCTATATTCCGCCATTAGAATTAAACAACAAATAAGCAAATAGAATAAATAAAATAAATAGAAAACACCCACCTCACCATCTAAATCTTCTAAATCTAAATCTTTTAAATCTTTTAAAGTTTCTTTCTTCCAAACCTACCTCAAATATCGTCATCCTAATAGATGTGAAAAAAAGAAAAAAAAAATTAAAGATTAAATATTTGTAATAAAAACTCAAGATAAGGAATAAGGAAAAACGGGAAAAACGGGAAAAATGAAGAAAAAGTGAAAAAGTGAGATTAAGAAAAAAAATGAAGCGGAAAAAATGGGATTTAAATACCTTTTTTTTCAGGAGAAAAAAAAAACTGATATCGATTTTATCTGTAATCATATGCTGCATATGCTGCATATGCTGATCTGTAATTAAGATATCTGAAATTTCTGAAATTTGAAATTTCGAATTTTAAAACTCAGATAATCTCATACAAATTTCCTTTTTTGAAAAACAATCAAAAAAAGATTCGAAAAGTTTAAAGTTTCGATGACATAATTAAGACTATATAATAATATTGATCAAATAAATTTCTCGACTATTTTGCTTTCTCCTCACTTCACTTTTTCTGTCCTAACTTTTCTTTTTTCATTTTTTCCGCTTTTCTAATTTCAAGTTTAATTTTAAAGATTATTAAAGAATATTAAAGAATAAAAATATTAATCTCTATTTTTTTTTTTATTTTCCACAACATCTTATTAGGACGACGATATTTGAGGTAGGTTTGGAAGAAAGAAACTTTAGAAGATTTAGAAGATTTGAAGATTTAGATGTGAGGTGGGTGTTTTCTATTTATTTTATTTCTTCTATTTGCTTGTTTGTTGTTTAATGCTAATGGCGGCGTTTAGGCCTACGCCTGTGCGTCGTCTCTCTATTTGTAGATTTCCTAATTGCGAAGTGGAACGCGAACTGGAAACCAAGAAACGATGATAATGTAAGCATTTTATAATTTTATTGATAGAAAAGCGGAAAATAGAAAAAAAGAAAATTTGAATTAGCTATTTTATATTTTTGTAAATATTTTCTTAATGAATAAAATAAAATAATAAAATTGGAAAGTATTGAAATCATTATTTTTATTCATTACATTATTATTTTTGATTGATTGAGTTCACGCAATACATCTTAAAAAGAAAAAAAAATGAAAATGCATGTATAATTTTACTTCGTATAATGGTTTAAAAATAATTGGGGGATTTTTGTGACAAATTAGTGTTGAAGTACGAATTGTTCTTCGAAGTCTTTTGCTTTTAAATTATTCGAGATAAATAAATACTGCTGGTAAAAATTCTAGATGTGTTGTTTAGAGATCAAGTAAATTTAGGAATGATTATATAGCATTTATATTTTTTGTCACACTCACACACACTATAAACTCTACTGTATAACAAGTTTTTTTTTTTGAAAAAAACAATAATAATGGGAAGAACTAATAATTCTACATCGATATTTGAACAGTAAGTTTTATTCGATTATAATTCTTTATTCCTTGAATCATTTGTTCTGTCTAATTCAATTTATTATTATTATTATCATTATTATTATTATCAGACGCAGACGAATTCGTCAAGAGAGGACTTATTCCCTTTGACCACCATCCCAGAATATTCTCAAAGTACGAAATATTATTTTACATGTGTATATATATATATATATATGTATATGTATATGTTTTCTTTTATTATATTAAAAAAAAATTTTATCCATTATATAGGTTACTATATGATAAATCAGAAATATCAAAGAAGAAACGATCTCGAAGTATCTGGATTCAGGGGACTTTTCCTATTCGTCAATATCATCAGAAGGTAGAATCTAAATATTTATAAAATCAGTTTTGAAAGAATGAAAGATAGCAAGAATATATAATGTAACAGAATTACATGTTTAAAAGATAAAAAACGTAATTCAAAAAAGAGGAAACATCGAGAATTAACAAAATAATATAAATCTAAAAAACATAAGAAATCAAACTCTCACAAACATTACAAACAATCTAAAGAAGAAGAAGAAATTACTTCGAGCAATGGTGGTAAAAATGATTGCGCCAGTTCCAATGAATCATGTGAAAAGAAAAATCAAGATCATGACAGTATAAATGGAAAAGATATTATAAATGTTGATGAGAAAGAATTGAAGATGAACTTTGGATTGAGAAAAAATGTATGATTTTAAATTTTGAAATAAAATTTATTTTTTTTTTTTCCTTTTTTTAAAAGACTAAAATATTTTTTTTTTTTAATTATTAAATATTATATAGTTGAGTTACCCGAGGATTTATTAAATGTTGGACCTGTTCCAATCTCCATTAATGAAAATAAACTTGGGGAAAGAGAGTGCGTTATTATTATTATTATTTTTTCTTATTCTTATTTATTATATTTTCTTTTTTTGTTTATTTAAATTAATTATTGAATTGTACACGCATATATAATATTATTATTAACAATTTTCAATTATTTAACAATTATTTTAGTTACGGAGGAGCAGGTGAAGGTTCAGCTATGGTCGCATATGTATAAGAAGGCAAGTGTGAAATTGTTCTCACCTCTAATGAAATTCAATCTTTCGAAGATGTTGATTATGTCATGAGTGGTAGTCGGTATGTTCTTTTAATATTATTTAACAAGTAGTATTATTTACAACATTTAACAAATTGATTAATTCGATCAAATCAATCAAATTACATCTTTTTTTTATAGTCATCGACGTATGAATGCAGTACGTATTCATAAAGAAAATCAAGTTATTTCTGCAGAAGAGAAGCGAGCTTTGATGCTATACAAGTAAGTGATGATATATATATATATTTATACATATATATATATATATATTAATTAATAATGATGTTTCTTATTATAATTTATTTAGTTTATATTTTTTGATCATTACAATTATTAAATTCATTATACAGCCAAGAAAGAAAACAAGATTATTTCAGATTTCAGAGAATTGGTATCCGATCGAATGAGAGGAAAATAATAATATATTTCAGAAAAAAATAAAAGATGTTTCTTTGTAAATAATATTTAGATCATATTGATTAATAAAAAAGTTAGGGATTAACCGAAAACGTGATTTAAGATGGTTTCATGTGATACACTTTTGACATGTGGTATATGCATCATGAAAATTTCTAGATTCTTTTGTGGAACGTTACAGCACATGTTTTTGGAAACGTCACAAACATTTAGATCTACGGTCACGAGTAGTAATTGATCAAAAATACAAGTTAAAGATTTATTGTAAATTTTGGAACCCTCTAGCATGTATCGCGTTTAATCTTTTGTATTCGTTCAGAACGGCCCTTGGTGATATCAAGTAGTTATAGTCGAAGTTTATGATATGGAGGTTCTGCACTTTTTCTCATATAATTAATCCATCGTGGTTTGATCCTTTTTTGGTTATTCAGGTGGAAACAATTGAACTGATTAGAAGACCCTGCATAATAGTTTTTTGGTCAAGACAATTAAGCTATTGCCCTATTACCCTTAATCTATTGCAACGTAAATTGAACTGATGATTTTAAATCAGAAGACCTTTCATAAATGGCTTCTTGGTTATCAATTATTAACAATCAATCTATTGTTATCACAATGAATATATTATCAAGTGCTTAGTAATTATTTTTTTTTGAATATGTAATTTGGGAAATGAAATAGAAAGGTGAATGTTATTATCACATTATTTGTTTATTACGTAATAAAGAAATCAATTTACTCTAACTTATGATAGAAAATATAGTAGTGTATTGTATAAAAAACACATCTGCGCGACAAACGATTTTTTATAAATATACTCGCTCAGAGAGAAGTAAAACGAAGCGGTAGATCAAGATCATGAGCACAGAACGGCACAGCAAGGCAAAGACAAGAGCGTTGATTTCTTGATATAATAAATATAAACGCTTCCAAATCCGTGAAACCACAAATTACTTTTTCGCTTAAAATGGATACTGATCTAATCTAAAAAGGCAAAGTCTAAAAAAAATAATAAAAGATAAAAGCAAGCCGCGTCGTACGAATTTGAAAGAGTTATTTTATAGTGCTAAACTTTCTTGTCTATGATCCAGATATTAACTTAAGCGCAAGCCTGCAATGATTTTTTATTTTATTTTTTAGCTGCCTTAATTCTTCATTGGATATTATTTTTTTGCAATGGTTTAATTATGCTCCTGTCTGGTGCTAATTAATTGACAGCTTGACCAATAGTAGTTAATTAAACGTGATATTCCGATCCATCTTCCCATTGATTTCCCCGAGTCTCCGGGGTCCCTGAACCAGGGTCAGGATAAGGAAGCTCGTATATCATATATCTGTAGCACATAACTGATAATTTTTTTTTAAATGAATCTTCAACATTTTAAATTTATAACACGAAAAAACATTACACATTTTTCTTTTCCATGTATTAAAATTTTGCAGCGTCGAAGAATTCGCTTCCTCTCTACAAATGATAAAAGCCAATATGCTCTATCTAGTAAAACAATTAAGAATATACTTGAAAACTCAGCTACAAATGAAAAAGTTGAAGTACACGGTTGGATACGTTCCGTACGTATTCAAAAAAACGTATCATTTGCTATGATTAATGATGGTTCGAGTCTAAAAGGTTTACAGGCTATCTTAACGGTCGAAGAAGCAAAAATGTATCGTGAATTGAAACTTTTTATTTTTTAAAAATTTTTAAAAAAAAAATCATTTTTATCAACATTCATGATTTTTAGACATTATCTGAAAATTTAAACAGGTTAACCACAGGGACATGTGTCAGAATACGTGGAGTTCTCGCGCAAAGTCTCGGAACTGAACAAAGCAAAGAATTACAAGCACATGATGTCAAAATCTTGGGGGAATGTGGTTCTGTATGTGATGAAAATTTTTCTATGTTGATCCAAAGCATTTATTATAGAATTTAAGGATAATAATTCATAGAATTAAACAATTTCTTTTAGGATTATCCTTTACAAAAAAAACATCATTCTATGGAATTTCTTCGAGAAAACTTGCATTTAAGATCTCGAACAAATATTTTTGGAACTATTATACGCATTAGAAATGCTGCAGTTTTAGCCTTTCAGAATTTTTTCCAGGTAAATTTCTGTAAATTCTTTGATTAACAATAAGACACCTTTGTTTATGATTAAGAAAAAGAAAAAGATATTAATATTTAAATATACTAAATGATATAAGAAAAATGAATTTTTTCAAGTTCATACGCCAATCATAACAAGTTCAGATTGTGAAGGTGGTGGGGAAGTGTTTAATATATCTAATAAATTGCCAAAGATCAAAGAAAAATCTCTAGAACAAAAGTCACAATCAAATGATTTCTTTGGAATGCCAGTATATTTAACAGTTTCAGGACAACTTCATGCTGAAATGTTAGCATATGCAATGTCCCGAGTTTTCATTTTTGGGCCAGTTTTTAGGGCAGAAGGATCTCTTACTTCAAGACATTTGGCAGAATTTTGGATGTTGGAAGCAGAAATTGCATACTTATTTGAATTGGAAGAATTATTAAATTTCACAGAGATATGTATAAAAGAAACAACAAAATATATTTTGGATAATTGCTCACAAGATATATCATTTTGTAATCAACAGATTGATAAAGAACTTATCAAATGTTTAGAAAACACAATAAATAATTCATTTTCCCGGTTAAGTTATTTAGAAGCCATTGATGTACTTTCAAAAGCAAATCAAAAATTTGAATTTCTACCAAAATATGGTTCTTCATTACATAGTGAACATGAAAAATATTTAGCAAATAATTACTGTTGTGGACCAGTGTTTATTACAGATTATCCCAAAGAAATAAAACCATTTTATATGCGTATTAATCCAGATGATAAAACAGTGGCTTGCACAGATTTACTTGTACCAAAAATTGGAGAGTTGGTTGGTGGTAGTTTAAGAGAGGAACGATATAAGATATTAGAACAAAATTTAAAAAAACATGATAGAAGCAATGATTATCAATGGTATCTTGATTTGAGAAAATATGGAACTGCACCGCATGGTGGATTTGGGATCGGTTTTGAAAGATATTTACAATATTTAACTGGTATAGAAAATATTCGTGATGTAATACCATTTCCACGTACAGCATCTTATTGTAAATATTAAAAATTATCAATTAAACTAGTCAATATTTTTCAGTATCCAGATTATCGTAATTGATAAATGTCATAAATATTACATTTTGGTACATTGAATTTTTATTTATTAGATGAAAATTTAAGAAAATATGAAAAATATATGAGGATTTAATTTTAAAATTTCAGTGACAAATGTTGACCAAACTAGATAAGATATTTCAAAATTGTTCCAAGTAGGACATTGACTAAGAGTGATTAGTGCTTCCAACTTAATTTTACAATAATTCAACTATCTTTCTTTCTAAGGATAGACGTATTTTGAAACCCTCCGATTGTTAGGGAGTTTCTAATACAGCTCAATACGTCATCGTGGTTCCTGGTATCCTAATTTTGTTATAGATTTGTATCTTATCCAAGAGCAGTATTTTTCAATCTTACGTCATAACAAGTATCACTCCATTGTTCTCAATTTTTTTATACAATTTTTTACAATAATATAAATCCATCTGTTACCTGATCTCCACAATGTGCACCATAATTGGTCCTTTGTAAACCAATAATGCTTTACTAACTTTTCTTTCTTTTTTAATTACAGTATTTAAGATAATGGATATGAAAGCTTGTATACCGATTTTTTTATTCATGATTTTTATTTTTAATGATTTTGTTTGAATAAAGAAAGTGATTCTATGTAAACAATTTCACCAAATATGTCTCTCCCACTTATGCGAGTATTTTTTTTTTTCATAAATAAGAGTATTGAATGATTTATCCGTTAAATATACTTTGATCCATTTTTTTTGAACTTTCTTTAGGAACTTCCTTCTATTGTTACTCGATAAAACCTGTAATAAATTTATTTATTTTTTTTCATCATATACATGGATTTTATATTGTATTGAATAGCTTTCCTTTAGATTTTTCTGCAGTCTGTTGTTCTCTGGTTCACTAATTTTTTTTCACTTCTTTTGGATGCTAAAGTGGTTTCTTTAAAGTTTTATATTAATTAATGTATAATTTCCTGATTAACTTTAGTTACAAGTATCATCTTTACTATTAGGTATTGAATTTCATAACAAGGAGCATTGATTAAAATTACTTCATGGAAATTTAATTATGTATGCATTGCCTATTTTATCATTACAGATTAAAGAGATTAAAGGTACATAATATACATTTTTCATCTTTGTATATCAAGTATAAAAATCCATTTTTATCTTTTGCTATTTTGTTCTTATTTTGAAAGATGTTTGCCATCGTATTACTAGCATCATAAAACAACAATGCGACAAGCTTTCCCTCGTTATCAACTTCCTCCTCAGTTTTTTGAAATGCGGTAGTGAGACATGGATCACTGAAATAAATGTAGATCCGTACATTAGTAAATCTATAATCGTTTATATTAGGTCGCCGTTAATCTATTATCTTGAATTAGAACGAACCAATGCTATGGATTAAGGAGACGTATGGAACAAGATGAAAAATGTTAGACTTGGCTAAGAAATAAAATATTATCAAATCGACGATTGCGCAATACATTCAGTCAAATAAAAAAAAAAACATCTACAAAAATTATTCCAAAAATAAAAAATGGTGTACAATACAACTGATATTTTTTCATTTCGATTTTCACTATCGTAATCGTGATCCGCGAATTATATCTCCGAGGTTTTTTAACCATGGAAACACTTTATACAATTTCCGGGAAAATGTAACAACGTACGCTGTCCTCGCAATTTTATTATTTTTAATCCGAAAAAATGTGTACGCATATCTCCTGCCCCCACCCCAATTCCGACTCGACAAATGCCAATATAAAAGAGTCATTTTGACTCTAAAAACGAATGCAAACCGAATTGAAATAGATTCTGAAGCCAGAAGTAGGTTTGTAAAATAATTGCAAAATTCCGATACATATAACATTTTTAATAATCTGAATTTCCATAATTAGGGCAAGTTTCTACTCAAAGTCACCGAATGTCCTGAAGAAGTCGAAACCCTTTGGGTAGAGTTTATAAATATATTTAATGAAAGAAGAAAAAAGGGAAAGGTCCCCCACAAAAATGTACAATGTTCTATCTGAAGAAATTGAACTCAGTTCAGCTACACTTCAAGTTTCTATCGTCATCAAAATCTCCGCTAAGAACATCGTTAGATAAAATCGAAAAGAAAATCGGAAAAAAGATAATTCCGTTATTAGCAGTAGTAGCAATAGAGGCTCGGAGAATTATTTCTCAGGAAATAATAAATTTTCAAGTAGCAGTAATATAATTTTTGATACAATGATAATAACGATAATGATAGCTAGTAATGAGGAAAGGAACTACCATTTCTTTACAATGTAAAGGGCCCAGGATCCGGCAGGCATGGTTTCATGCTTTATTCATCCCTCTTTATTCTTGCTCCACGATTCTTCTATCTATAAGGTTAAATGTTTTAATTAAAATAATTTCGCATGAGTATGTAGCGCACAATGGTTATACATAGGGTTCCAAGGGAGCAAATATATTTTTATTTCAGACGCAGAAATTTCTTTATAATAAAAATCATAGTGAAACAGTTACACAAAAATAGTATTAAAAAACACTTCAAATACAGTTAAAGGGTAGTTATTCGGCTTGACGATACGAAGTAAGTTATCTACATAAGTGTTGGTAAAAGTTTTGTCAGTGCTAACTACTTGAGTACCCATTCAATACAACATCATTCAATGTGTTTGAACAACAGGATCTGCAATTTCTTTTAAGCTGAAAAATATGGCTTTGAAGTATTCCAGTACCAATGCCAGGAAGAAGAAACTCTTCTGGTAAGTCAATAACTAGATAATATTCAATCTATAAGTATCAAGTTCTCCAAGAAAATGGTTAAAAAAAAAAATAGCTTTTACCATCAACATTAGGTATGACTTCTCATTAGAAGCCGATATGAAGGTCACTTTTAGTGCGTTTGTATCTTTTGCTTCAAATGTAGATGCCAAATCCTTTATGCCATAATTGGAACAGGAACTAGAACTGGAACCAGAACTTTCAATCTAGATTGGCATCTGATTAACTGAATTCAATTATCAATTTGTAAAGATATGGATTGCTTGTGAGTATGAGATAGATAGATCACAAGACATGAATTTTATAGATTGAAATTTTATTAATAATAATTCAATCTGAATTGAATTTTGGATTATACAAATCCAATCCATTTTGATGTGAACACAATTCATGTAACCAACATCAAATCCAATTCCGATGTGAGCACACCCATAGTTTTATTATATATATTTTGATTTACATTGATTTACATTATAAAACATGAGTGATTCTAATAAAGAAAGAAGAGATTTTTTTTCTAAAATTGTTTTATTCTTGTTTTCACTTGTGAAATTAGAAATTGTTGTTGATGCTATACTTGCATACAAAATAACCTATCATAGTAAGTGAAATATTTCAGGATCCAAAAGTCAAAACAGTTTTTATAGAAAATGAAATTATTTTATTTAAAATTCAAAATTTTTTGATTATCCAAATAAATTCTTTGATTGAAAATATATTAGACTAGATATTTTTTTTATTTATAATAGATACATATCTCAAGAATCTCAAAAAGGTGAAATATCTCAAAAATCAGAAATCAATTTTGATGACATGCATAATATAAAAGTAAAATAATATATAGGAAAATAAATAAAAAATTGTACTTTTATATATTCACTAGTAAAATACAAAAAAAACCACTGTACTAAATAGTAATTCTTATATTATAGATTATTAACACAGGTCAAATACAAAAGATATATTGTATCAAAAAGGAATTCTAATTTTAGTTAATTTATAATATAGAATATTTTCTCCATTACTATTTTATTATTTTATTTTATTATATTATTATTTTATTATATGGTTTCATTTTATTATTTTATTTTTATATTATATATTTATTATTATTATTACCATTTATTATTATTAGTATTACAGTCAACCCTCTATAAATACACCCTTTGGAAAATTAGCAAAAAGATGCATTTATAAAGGAATGCATTTATAAAAAATTTCATAAAAAAATTTTTTCATGCTAGATTAATTATATATTTTATATTTATATCACATTTATTTAATTATTATTACATAATTAAACAATTATTAATTTGGAAAAAATTCATCTAAACTAGATTGTTATGACATATTGATTTTTTTTACTTTTATAAATTTTTCAATTGTATTTGCTAATTTAATATACTTTTCTGAATTTTCTTGTTGAAATAAAAACATGTATATATTTTCTATACTTTTTAATGTTACACTAATATCAATAATAACTGGTTCAATACTATCATCTAATTCTTCAACATTTTTAATATTTTCTTCTGGTTTTTTAAAAATGTCAACAAGTTCTGTAATAATTTCATCATCTTCTAAATCTTTATAAATAATATTTTCTTCTGGTACAGAAAGAAATTCTTCTATACCTATTGCATTAGGAAGGTAAAGTGCCTGGATATTTTTAGAAATATTATTTGTTAATTCACTATTATTTTCATTATTAATATTATAAGAATAACTATTAGAAAATTTATTAAAAGTAAGAATATTTGTATAATTCCAGCAGTTATAAATTGTTTCAACTATAACTTCATCCTAACTTGAAATAATAAAACGAATTGCTTGTAAAACATTCATTTTTAAATCTTGTATAAATTGACCAACTTCAACTTGTTTTAAAGTCTATCTAAATAAAATAATTTAAATTTTTAAATAATTAAATTAAATAAAATATTATTCAAATTTAATTAAAAACTTATTGAATATGATAGCTACAATAATGTTTTTTGAAAGACATAATAATTCTAACATCCATTGGCTGCATTCTTGAAGTTGTATTTGGAGGTAAAAAATAAACATCAACATGTGAAAGATCTAAACCTTCAATTTTATGACTTCCACAATTATCCAATAATAATAAAACACATTGTCTATTATGTTTTATTGCAACCTTTTGATCAAAATTACAAAGCCACTCTTGAAATAAAGTGGTAAGCATCCAAGCTTTAGAATTATGTTGATAAGTTATTGATAAATTATGAACATTAATTGTTTTAAAACATCTGGAATTTGCATATTTTTCAATAATTAATGGTAATAATTTGTATAATTTATTTGCATTTGCACATAATGCTATTGAAAGATGTTTTTTATTTTTTTATGGCCAGAAAGTCTATGAGTTGCTAATGTATAATCTGGTTCTAACCTTTTAAAAATAAATCAAAATAAAATAAAATAAATAAAATATTAATAAATTTATAAAATTTAAATAAAATTTAATAAAGTAAAATTATATTTTACCAATAAAAAAGATCTGTTTCATCCATATTATAAATTTGTTCAGGAGAATAATCTGTTCATTTATTTTGTAATAATGGAAATACCTCTTCAATAGAAACTTCATTTGCTAATACTACTTCACCTTGTAATTTTATTTGTTAAATTTTATTATGTTTTTTAAAACCATATAATCAATCAGAAGAAAATAATAAAGTATTTTCAGAAACACTTAATTCTGTTGCTAATAATTTTGCCTTTTCAATTAAAATAGAATCACTAAGAATAACTCTATGTTAATAGCTTAAAACAAACTCCTTAAGTACCAACTCAAGTTCAGGAAATGTTACTGATTTATGTTATTTTTGTGTTGAATCAATTTGATCATTAGAAAGTCGCTTTTCTTTTGTTTGCAAAATTCTTGTAATAGTACTTTTGTCAATCTTTACTTTTCATTTTTATTCTACCCATTCTACATATTCAGATCTGGTCTTTTTATTATTGTTAGCATAAAGACACAATTTATATTTTTGAGTGTCAGTTAATGTAATTTTTTTTTATTGAACTTATTTGGTAGTTCAAAGATCTAAAATTTTTTTTTTATATTTTAAAATTATAATTTAATTAATTAATTATTTTAAATCTTAACACACAAAAAAAAAATCTAAACTCTTACAATTACAAATTGATAAAATAGTTAAAATAGTAAAAATGGAAAAATGATAAAATGGCAAAATAATAGAACAGTAGGCTCTTTTTTTATTTATTTTATTTATATTTTTTAAAAATAATTAATTATTTTATTTATTCTTTAACAGAAAATAAAAAAAATAAAATAAAGAATAATATTTCAGTTACAAATCAGCAAAACAGCGAATCACACAATGGTGAAGTGACAAAATAACAGAACAGCAAGCCTTTTTTTATTTTTATATTTTTTAAAAATAATTAATTAGATTTTTTTTGATTTCAATTATTATTTCACAAGTGGAAATAATATAATTATGTTGTTTTCACTTAGCTTAGGTTATGATCACTCAGGTATGTAGCTTAATAACAAAAGTTAACCACTGTCGTCATGTGGCTCGATGACAAAAGTTGACTACCATCATTATGTAATCTGATGACAAAAGTTAATCACCATTGTTATATGGTCTGACAACAAAAGTTGACCACTGTTGTCAGTGGTGTGATATATTTTTTTAAGCTATATTCAAACTGTCATATATCAGATTGGTGATCTAGCTGATTTTTATTATCAGATTATATATGACACGCTGTATACCGATTTGATAATTACAGATGATTTTGAAACTAAGTTACTCTTTAAATTAGGTTATGATAAACTCCAAGCAACTACTTTATATAATGTTTTGAAACTTCTAGTTTTTTAAATTTGATATTGAATTTTGTATAATATATGGTGATTATATTTGATTTTGATTGTAGAGAGTTTCTCTATGTAGGTTATTTCCAATCAGATATGTGGTCTGACAACAAAAGTTGACCACTCTTGTCATTTGAGTGGGACAAATAACTAGAGTATATGTTTTTAGATATGTGCAAAAAAAAGTGATAATATATAATATGATTTACATATTATTGGTAACATCAGGATTCTTGATAGCAGGTTTACGAATATCATATAAATGCTATCAAATATGTATGCAACTTATACTATGTAATTGCTATTGAGTATATTGTCAAATTGTATCCTAGTTATATTTTAGTTACATTTTTATCATCTAAAGATTTGTATTTTAATATAATAAAAAATATCACGTGAATGCACTTGTCTATTTAATCATAATACCAATGAAATTTGTGAAAACATTTATATAATACCAGAAAATTGTAGTCATTGGAAAGCTAAAAAATGAATTCCTTGTATTGAATGCGGTAGACTTACTGTTTTAGTTTTTGGTCAATGTTTATTGTATATTAAGGCTACTATTGATAAACTTTGATCAAATGCATAAAAAAGAAGTATGAGAAAATAATGAATATCTACTTTGGCATATATCCAAAAACATGTCATCAAAAATGTAGTGTTCTGCCATATTTATTATATATATATTTTGCAAAAGACTACACTTAAGTATATATCATAAAAATATACCATCAAATATATACTTATTTTTATTATAGTCTTTTGCCATATTTATTATATATATATTCTGCAAAAGACTACATTTGTTAACCTACCTGAAATACACTATTAAAAATATATTCGAAAACGTATTATTGAATAAATAGTTTATGCGATTTTTCTTATGTGTTATAGACACTGGCTCTATTATATTATTAATGCATTTATCTAATATAATCACATATCCACAAACATATCCAAAAACATGTCATCAAAAAGTAAAGTGTTTTTTCATTTTATATATAATATATTTTTGAAAATTACTTCACTGACCTATAGAATTACTTGATTATTAAACACACAGTCCTTCATGTTTATTTCACTAAAACTTGATACAATTTTTTTGATGGCATTTACTATCTACTAAAAAATTAATTTAAACTTTTTCAAACTATATTATAATAATATAATCGAACAAAGATTAATACAAACCAATACAAAAAATGAGCAAACAAAGTACACAAGTGACTTGGTACAGGGGTGAAGAAAGTAATAACTATTCAAACGACTTAGATAAATATAGCAATAATATATTTGAATGTGAATTGGAAAATTGTAGTAATTATGGTTTTGAATATGAGTCAAATACTGAGACTACTATTAAGTCTTCATTATTCCAACTCCCTAATATAGAAAAACAAAAGTCTAATTTGACTAATTTCACAAAACAAGTGAACTCCATATACTCTGGTTCTATCAAGACTACTTTTACTAAGAGACAAAAAAAATTTGATAATAAATTTATCTCAAAAGATTTGTTAAATAAAATTCGTAAAATCATTTTCTCACCTATTAGAGATATGTCAAATAATAAAAGTTTGTTAAAAGATATATATTTATGAAACTATCTCTTATCTAATTATAGAGCAAAGGAAGGAATTAACCTGCTAGATTCATATACACGAGAGGAGTTAATAAATAAATTAGTTATACAGGTAAAACAAGGTAAGTATAAAAAATTTTCAGTTATAGATAATATCTCTGAAGTATATGAAATACCTGGGATTCATGAATGTATTAATGGACAATGATTTTTAAGAAGTGTGATTGATATTGATACTTCTCAAAAAAATATGAAAACTAAAGATGTTAAGCAAAAGATATATTTATTCGTATCTGTTTTTCTTTCATAAGGGCATTGTATAAAATTCTTGACTGTAGTTGGAAGGAAATTCTCAAAGGATTAGTAATTGCTATACCTTCCAATTCTAGAAAATATAATTACCATCTCTTATATACACCAGCTCTTTTAATTGATTATCTGGAACTTAAAAAATTCACAAAATTGGTTTATAAATTATTGGAGGAAAAATATGATAAATTTATTAATAAGAGGGCTACCAAGGTAGAATTTTAATCTTCGTCTTATTGGTTCTATAAAAAAAAAAATCATATGAAGTACATACTTCAATTTTCACTAGATAATGAATAGAATGAACTCAATCACGCAAGAGTACAACTATCATCTAATGCAAAGTTCAAAATAAGGTCCTGTATACTTAGTGTAAAAAATATAAATAATCAGAAAAAAATAATTGTGGATCAAGATACACTAAAAAAATATACTAATCTGATTATACAGAATTATTCTGATTATCTTGGAAGTTGAGATATCAAGGAAAAAATTTCCAATATTTTATATATTTTAGTTAAAAAGTGTATTTAGAATATTCAATATACATAATATTACACACACAAGAAGGATCAGTGGTGGTATAGATATGTACAGTGGGTGATCAAAAATCACCGGACAGTTGAAAATTTTAAAAAAATTACTAAAATTAAAATGCTAATTGTATCACAATGAGTGATCTAATTTGCACAAACTTTTTTTTATTAGATTCCCCTAAACCAGAGCTATTATATAATATATTTTTGTTAAAAACTAAGTGTCTGTACATAGAGAAATTACGCTTCAAATAAAATTGACAAAAAATAAAAAATTTAATCTTTGA
>CAJVPK010000208.1:0-49248 GCA_910592015.1 Diversispora eburnea | reverse complement strand
TTTTTATAATCCTAAAGTAATTGGATTATTGATTTTCTTCATAATAAACTTATACCTTTTATATTAAAACTCTGTTCCTTTTATTAATTTATTTTCTTCAAATATAAATTCTGATATATAAATTTCTGTTACTATTTTATAAACTATTGATAAATATATTTAATTCGTTGTCTTAATTTCTTAAATCGACCTTTAAAATTTAATTATTAATCAATATTTAAAACCTGTGATCTTAAATTCTTAAGTCTTTTAATTAGTTTTTAGTATTTAATTTAATATTTCTTTCATTCTTCTTCTATTATCCTCTTCAATTTGTAAACCAAAGTAACTGTTTACAAGTTACTAGTTGTAAATTGCCTTTTGGAAAATAAAATTAGCCCAAAAGGTTGATTAGTAACAATGGCTATAATCTTTTCCTTCTTGCTAGAATTATTAGGTATTATTCATATTCATTTTATGTTTGATTGATTTTTTAAAATATAATATCTTATAATTTGTAATTTATAATTTATTTTTCAGAGAATTTGATTTTGATAAAAGAAGTTGAGAAAGTGAACATGTAAATCAACAATATAATGTTTCAGATTCTTATAGAAATAAATCAGATTTGGCCAGATCAAGCTGAGAAAAGGATGGGTAAAAATTATTATTTATTATTTATTTATTCATTTTATTTATTTATTCATTTTTATTTATTTATTTATGTAGAAAAAAGAAGAAATAACCTGTATTACCCTCAAATAAAACAAAAAAGCAAAAAAATAATTCTAATGAAAATAATGAAAATCTACAATTTGAGCAGCAAAAGATGAATAGAGTTGCACTTGAAAAATTAAATATACAAAAACAAATAAATGATGAACTTGAAAGGGAAATTACATTGAAAAATGAAAACAGCTAATGATAACTATTAGTATACACATTTTATGGGATTAAAAAATTATTTGATTTTAAAATCGCTATATCTACCCAAAAATATCTTTGTTTTAATTTCCACTTTGTTAATTGGTACAATTGTTCCAAAAAACCACTGTTATGAATTTATTTCGAACTAATCACTTAAAAATGTATAGAATGTTATAAATAATAATAATTGTCTGGAGGACATGCATAGTGGAGATAACGATTCTTGTTGCCCAGGAAATAATAAATAAATGTTTTTCCAACTAAAACACATAATTCACCAATTTACCTTGGTATAATTTTCAAGGCTATTATTATTATATCATTGGTTTCTAACCAACTGATACAGCATCATATAACGAGCGTGGTGTTATTTTACACTCTTAAAATCCTTCAAGAATTATGCGGTCTTAATGGGATTATTTCCGTTTGCACGCATGTTCTTTCTTCAGATTATCATACTTAACATTATTCTACTGATAGAAACTTGTAAAATATAAAATAAAATTAATAAAATTTCTCTTAAAATAATTAACTGTTCTGTTAAAAATACTTGCTTTATTTACATTATCCATATTCATACAATAAAATAACTAGTTAGAACTTTGAGGTTTTTAAAAACGAAACTTCGACCCAAATAAAAAAAGCGGGGTAGATATGCTAATTTAATTAGAGAACACTTTTAAAATATTGAATTAGATAAATTTGTCAATAATTTCAATAATTAAAAGTTTTTGTTGTGAATCGTGGCATGGAGTTAAGATATTTGAGAAATCGAGTTAAAGTTTTTTCTATGGTTTGATTTCTTTGATTTATTTAGATTTTTGTTTACATAAATATCTTTAAAAATACACTAAATTATCAGGCAAATAAAAAAAAGAGAATTGAAAAATTTATGACAAGATTTAATTAATTTATTGTATTATTATTTCATTGTAATTAATACAATTAATATTACAATTATTATTCAATCTGGTATAGATAATAATTAAATATACAAATATTATATAAAATAATAATATATCAGGAAAAAAGTGTCTATTTAATTTAAAAGTTCATTATTATCAATGTGTATATATAAAAATATATATATAAATGTAACAGTATATATAAATACATGCGCGCGCTTAATTAACTATTTAATTATTTAATAAATTATTTCTAATTATATGAATGAAGAATTATTATTAAGTTTTGATGCAGTAAATATTTTAGAACTATTTGTTGAATTAAATGAATATAATTAAATTGTATTGAATTAAATTAATTAAATTATTCTTTAGTAGTAGAAGGATTTTTTATTGAAATGATAACGATAATTTGATTTTAATATATTTCTATTTCTTATTGTACCGCTATATTAAGTGCTTGTTCTATATCCGCTAACTGTTATAAAGAAAATGAGAATAAATAAATAAAATTAGATTAAGTTAGAATAAAGTTAGAATTATAGAAATTAATTGTTAATAAATTCATACCAAATCTTCAGTATCTTCTATGCCCACAGATAATCTTATCAAATTATCTGTGACGCCTACTGCAATACGATGTTCTTCAGTAAGTGAAGCATGAGTCATTCTTGCTGGATGTTCTGCTAAACTTTCAACTCCTCCCTAATAAATAATATAATAATAGTATAATAATATAATAATAATTATTAAAAATATAATAATAATAATAATAATAATAATAATAATAATAATAATAATAATAAATAATAATAATAAATAATAATAATAATAATGACATTTACCAATGATTCAGCCAAAGTAAATAATTTAGTACTTTGTAAAAATAAATTAGCTTCTTCATAACCACCTTTAATTTTAAAACTGAGCATTCCTCCAAATCCTTTAGTTTGTTTTTTAGCTAATTTATGTTGTTTATGACTTTCTAATCCAGGATAAATAACTTCTATAACTTTATCTGATTTTTCTAAAAATTTAGCAATAGCCATAGCATTTTCTTGATGTTTTTCCATTCTTAAATGTAAAGTTTTTAATCCACGACTAGCCAACCACGAATCAAATGGTGATGGTACAGCTCCAGTAGCATTTTGAAGAAATCGAAGTTTTTGATAAATTTCTATATCATTCATTACGGCTATACCCATAACTACATCTGAATGTCCATTAATATATTTGGTGACGGAATGAACTACAATATCAGCTCCTAATTCTAATGGATTTTGAAAATATGGACTCATAAATGTATTATCAACTACTAAAATTGCATTATGTTTATGTGCAATTATGGATATTTCACGAATATCAACTATTCGAAGTGTAGGATTTGTAGGTGTTTCAACCCAAACAAGCTTTTGATAAAATTTAAATATGATATAAAAAAATATAAATATATAATATAAATATGAATAAATAAATAAATAAATAAATATATAATAATAATATAAATAAATATGTACCTTAGTATTTTCTTTAAAAGCTAATTCAATATTTTGAGGATCAAGAAAATCAACAAAAGTTGTTTCTATTCCTTGAGTATTTGCTACTCGTTTAAAATAACGAAAGGAACCACCGTATACATCATTTACCGATATTATATGATTACCTGTACCTATCGATATAACAATTGTACTGGTTACGGCTGACCCGGAAGAAAATGCAATACCATATTTGCCATTTTCTAATGATGCTACAGTTTCTTCAAATGCATTTCTGGTTGGATTATTTGCTCTAGAATATTCATATCCCTAAAATTTAATTTTGAATTTATTGAATAATGAGAAATTTATTGATTTAATAATAAAAAATTTTAAATTTATTTAGTTAATGAGAAATTTATTTTAAAATTTTAAAAAAGTTTACCTTATGAATTCCAATGGCAGTTTGTTTAAAAGTAGTTGATAAAGATATTGGAGGAATTACTGCACCTGTAGCTGGATCAGGTTCTTGCCCAACATGTATTGCTCTTGTCCCGAATCCTAATTGTGAAGTTGTCCATTCATCATTAAGGTGATTAAGATGATCGGTTGAGCTTCCATTATTCTCTGTATTCTCTGGAGTAATATTTGGTACCATGTTTCTTTTTATAAAATTTCGTTTTTAATTTAAATTATTTGGGTGATTCTTTTTAATTAATTAGGTGATTACTTTATTTCTTTTAATTTCTGCTTTTTTTTTTTTCTCATCTAAAATTCAGATGCCCTTATATAATTTTTCGATAACAATTATTTAGTAATAAACCTAATAATAGATTAAAATACGCCACGCCATACGAATACATTATGATGATATAAGATTTACTGAAAATTGCGTGCTTAATTTGAAACATTTGAAAATTGATTGGTAATTCAAAAATAATAAATCAATGCATTACTAAGCGATATACATTATTCCCAATATACAAAAAATTTAAGGAAATTACTTTAATAAGGGATTATTCAATAAGTTATTATTACTGTAATAATAAAAGAATAACCATAAATAAAAGAGTTCGTAATGCAACATTGGTTTTGCATGCTTAGTGATTTGTCATGTGAGAAAATATTTATAATCCTTCAATTCAACGTGTTTTAAAATGACCTAATTCAATATATTTTTTTTAATCAACACGGATAATGAATCAAAGCTGATGGTTTTTACATAATGTTTCTTCATCCATCCGAATTTTATTTTCAAATTATTTTTCAATTATAATCATTCAAATATTAAAACTATTATTAATGAGAAAAGAGCTTTCGAAGAAAATAATTGAAATGGAAAGCAGCAGCAAAGATTAAATCATAAAATAAAAAAAAATAAAAAAATACATAACAATAACAATAATAAAAAATTGTTATAATAATATACAGAAGAACAAGAATAATAATATAGTCTAGTAAATAATAATAACTTATAATATTATTATCAAAAAAATAATCTTTTTTTTTTTTTTAAAAAAAAAAATTATAACTCCAAAAAGAACAAGAATAATCTATATTCTTATTATTCTTATTTCTTTTCTTAACTGTTAAGTTGATATTAAGATGATATTAAATTGATTACTAATTTTACCAATATTCATTATACAAAACATTACTCCCTCTTCAGCAAAATCTTCAAAATATATAAAATAATAAAAAACTAAATAATTAAATAAAAACTAAAATAATAAAAATATTTTTTTTTTGGTGTCAATTGTGGTAATTGACTTTTTCATATAACAATAATAATAATTAAAATAAATATGTGTAAATATTTGTGCGTGTGTGAATAAATTACAATGAAAATATGAATTTTAAGATTAGAGAATAAGATCGGGAAAGTAAAAGTCCAAGAATAGTTGATTTCACACAAATAAAAATGGATCTTTTTTTGTGTGTGTGTTTTTCAAAGAGCTGAAAAAAGATCCATTTTTTTTCTTGTATTCAATAAAATAATCTCAAACTTTTGAAAAAAATATGTCTATTCATTTTCTTCATCTCTTACTTTAATCTATTCCCTATGTACAGTATATGCGTGCGAAATGATTCATATTAACATTTTCTATCTTAACAAATTTTCTTGTATTAAAATGCGATTAAATGCGTTACGTTAAGTGTATATATAGATATATAATTGTGTTTAAACGTTTAAAAATCTAAATTTCGAAAACAAGATTGATCAATCATAGGAAGAATCGAAAATCGAAAAATCGAAAACGAATATATTCATAATTAATTATTAATAATCAAAACTGGGTTATGTTTATTGTTGATGTCTTCGTTGATATTATTGATGTTACCATTTTTGTTTTGTCATTCTTTCTGTTTTCGGCATTTTTTAAGTATTTCATCAATATAGTATTTTTCTGGTTCTCTAATCATACCCCTTAATCACCATGCTATATATTTATAAGGTTTTAATGCGATGGAATAATCTAAATCATTAATTGCTTCGTCATATTTTTTTAAATTCCTATATTCCTCTGCTCTATCGCACATGGTGTTGTAATTAGAAGGAAAAATTATTAAGAGTGTAACAATAATTTGAAGGGATTTTTTAGTGATTTTCTGAATTTCGTCTCTGCTGATACTAATGCTGATTGTGGTGCTGGTTGTTGTTGATGAGCTTGAGGATCTTGAGGACGAATGGTCGAAGATGATTTTTTCAGCAAACTACAGATCCAAGTAACCTTGAACGATTTTTTAGGAAGTTCGTTGGACCATTTATTTTCTGGAGAAACAATAAATATACAAAAATTATGTGTATAAAGTTAGTGGATAATTTCTTTTATAGTATATTACTATAATAATAATAATAATAACAATAACAATATAATAATGATGGGTTAAATTAAATAATAACCGAATTAATTGAATTAATTAATTAATTAAGATATAATAATAGTAATAATAATAACCATAATAATTAATTAATAATAATTAACTAATGATTACAATGAGGGATTAAAGAAAGAGAAAATTCAGAAATTAATAAGAGGGGATTAGAAATAATTAACAAAAGAGAGAGAGAAAATGGAGAATTGATATGAGAACTGTTAATAATCAAAAAAATTTAAAGAAAGTCTTTTTTTATTTATTTTAATTAGTTAGTAATAAAGTGAAAAAAAAAAATGGAAAATTAGAAAAAAATAATAGTAAATTTTTTTCATATTCTCATTCTACATTTTCTCAAAGTTTTCAAAGTTCAAGCTGATTTTAAAGGAAATTAAAAGAGGAAGAAGAGATCAACGTTGATTTTAAATAATTTAATAATTAAATTATTATTATAAATTATTGATGAATACATTAATTATTGATTATGATAAGAGCATGATTTAAAAATGGATTAAAAAGAGTGAGTAAAGCATAAGCATAATACACGCACATATATACAATACACATAACACACATTCGCACACAAAGCTCACACAAATACTCGCGCACACTACCATTTTATCACAAAATTTATCCCATATAATATCCATATATTATGTCGTCTTTGATTACTACTTTAATAGTTTTCGTTTACCAACAATTACTCTATTCAAATTTTACATATTTTATTCACATTCATGCTCATATTTGTTCTCACATCACATTCATATCCATATTAAAGTTATTATTAAAGTTATTTATGTGATACAAAAATTATGATGAATAAGATTAATTGTTATCGAATGTGAAACCTTAAAAAATTTTAAACGCGTAAAGATTTAAAATTCATAATTTCTAAATCACATTTATTATATTTTTTTACTTAAAAAGTTAATATCATCAATTTTTGATCTTTGTTTTTGTCAAACAAAAAAGTTAATGACAATAAAGAAAATAACAATGTTGTGATATAAATTAATCAAAAAAATGTTTGTTTTTTAAAAAAAATTCCGTTAAAAAAATTTAAGAAAACCCAATAAGATAAATTTTTACCAAATATGTAATTTTTGTTCACCTATCAATATTACTTTCTTTCTTCATTATATTATGTGTTCATTATATTATTATATTATATTATATGTGGTCATTATATTATTATATTATATTATATCCTATTGTTAATTATTTTCGAATTTTTTTTTTTAATTTTTTAAAAATGATCAACACGGATTTGAAATATTTGTGGAATCGATAAAATTCGGAAATGATTGAAAAATTTGAACATCGATTATTCCTTTATTTGGAATTAGATAGATATGAAATTTATATATTATATGTATTTTGTCTTATTCTTTAAGGTTACTTATAAAAATTTTTCATAGTTTATTATTAAAAAATTAACTTTAATATGTTACAACTTTTGTTAATCATTTTCGAATTTTATCGATTCCACAAATAAAACTTCCTTATCTATTAATATAACAACAAAAATGGTATTAAGTACAGTCAAAGTCTAACATATGGAGCATCTACTGTGAAAATTTCAGATTTTTAAATTGAGAATTGAGTTTAATATTAACGGTTGAATATCGAACGTTTTAAAATTATACTCTAAAGTTTAATCGTGTATTATTCTCTCAATTCTCAATATATAAGGCTGATATTTTTATAAAAGATACTCCATATTTCAGGCTTTAAGATGACTTAATACTATATTTATTGTTAAGTTAATAAATAATCAAGTTTTTTCAGGTATAAACGATCGATATAATTATTTTCGAATTTTTTTAAAATTTTTTTAAAATTTTTTTAAATTTCGGTCGTTTTTATTCACGTCTAATTGATGTCAAAATTTTTATTAGGTACCGAGAAAAACGTCAATAATTAAAGTTTTATATATTATTTTTTGCTACAATTTCATATAAGATAGTTGACATCTATCTTTAATACCCATCGAATGCAGTATAGGTAACGATCTAAGAATAAATTTATTATTTTTTGTCAGTTTCATTTGAAGCGTGATATCTCTATTTATAGATGTTCAATTTTATCACAAAATATATCATATGATAGCCCTAGTTTATGGAAATCTAATAAAAAAAAGTTTGTACAATTTAGATCATTCCACAAATACTTTTGCTAGGGGAGTGTATATATGTATATATATATATATTAAAATATATCTAATACATTTAAATTTTATTACGTAGATATATTCTTTATTAAATTAATAGTTTTTTGTTACAAGAATACCAGAATTACTGAAAATTGCAATTTTTCTTCAGAGTCAGAATGATAAGAATCAATACTGATATATAAACTCTCTTTCACGCTCTCTCGCTTTCTCTTACACGTTCTCCCTCACATATTCTCCCTTACACGCGCTTCTCTCTTGCACACAATATTATCTTTGACATATTTGATAAAACAGTATGAAAAATTCAAGTCTTTTATTTATTTCATAGTTGTTTGTTGATTTTGATTGTATGTTTTTGATTTCCGAGATATCTCTGATATATTGTGATTTTTTCTTTTTTTTTCTTTATCGGATCTATCAGGAAAGTTCAGAAAGTTCAGAAAATTCCAATAATGAAGATTTACTACCTACTACGCATACATATATACCTACCCTACATCCTTTCATACATCCCTACCTTTTTTTTAAGGAAATTCATAATGACAAATTTTTAAAATATCAGATAAACATACATTTTTTGCATACAAAGAATTTTTTTTTTTTTGACATTTAAAGTTCTATTAAAAAATTGATTTGTAATTATTTATATATATATAAACTTTTTTAATTATTAAATTCGTAAAGAATTTAATAGGAATAAATAATTATGTCGAATGTCGTAATTATTATTATTAATTTTTTTTTTTAAAAAAAAAATTATTACTTTATTTATCGTTATTTATCGATACTAATACTGAACTGATTGTTATTAAAAATAAAAAAATAAATAAAATGAGTTCTAATTTCCCATAACAAAAAAAAATAATGATTAATCAATTACACAATATCAAACTTTCGTTGACATTATTATGCACGGTTTATATGTTTGGAGTAATTTCCTTCTTCTTTATCTATTATATTATATTATATCAATACATTGTATTTGCTATATCAAATATTGCATTGAAGAACTTTTTTTTTAGTTCACAAAACTATATCAAAAGAAATACCGATATATATTATTATCATAAGAAAATCATAGACCAATAAAATCTTTAAATAAAAAGAATATTTGAAGAAGATAAGAGTGACAATTTTAATTATTACTAATAATAATACATATATTAAAATCTATTCAACTAATATAAATTATTAATATTATTAATTCTAAAAGTACCAAAAAGAAAAAGAAAGAAAAAAGAAATTAATTATATTGTATTATTATTATAATTATAATTATTATCAGAAGTAACTCTATCCAATAAAACCAACTAACTATTACTACTATACTATTAATTCCTTTTACAATTATTATGATTAGAAATACTTTTTGGTTTCATATAAACATGACATTTATGAGCGTGTCGATACCATAACATTGAATTTTTTTTCTTACAAGTAGTAATAGGAATCCATTGATTACATTGATGACAAAAACCTTCAGTACAATCTCCGGTATCAATTTTACGTGTTTCTAAAGGCGAAACAAACATTTTACCAGATACCGATGAAATTCCATGATAAAATTGTTTGTGATACCTTTTTTAAAATATTAATCAAATCGGTTCCATAAGAAATATTAATAAAAAAAATGAATAAAAAAAACGAATAAAATATTAATAAAGATTACCAATAAGCACTATTTTTCAATTGTAACCATTTACCAGGTTTACAATCATCACAATAACCTTCTTTAGAATGTCCAAAATAACGAACCCATTGTGGAGTATACATATCACCTGAATATTTTAATTTTTGTCTTCGTGGTAGGGCATCTACTCTTTGATCATTTATATCATGTGGAGGTTCAAGAGTTCCTTTAATTTCCAGAATATTATTACTATAATTATTATTAATGTTGTTATAATTATTATAATTATTATAATAATAGTAATTATTATTATTGTAATGATTAATGTTGTTATCATTATAATTATTAATGTTGTTATTATTATAATTAATGTTATATTCATTTAATTCAATTTTTGGTGGTGCTTGAATAAAAGTATTTTGAAAATCTACCGAGGGATTAATTAAATTTATTGATAATAACATATTATTCATATTATTCATATTATTCATATTATTATCTTCTGTTGTCATGATTGAAATTTGATCATTATTATTCGTGTTATTATTATTCATATTTTTCGTTGTTATATTATTATTATTCATTTTCATGTTATTATCCAATGCTGATAATGTTATTTGATGGTATTTCATAAAAGTAGTAGCATTATTATCATTGTCAAATTTATTATTATTATTATTATTATTATTATTATTGTCATCATTTTTCACGTTATCATCTTCATTGTTATTAATATTAATAATATTATTATTAGAATCATCGACAACATTAATATCATTTATATTAATGTTTCCGTCAATTTCGACGTGATCAATTTTTGTGGTATTACAAATTAAATTGATGGTAGTAGAGTTGATTGTAGTAGAGTCTATGGCAGCAGTTTGATCTTGTTCTAAATAGAAAGTAGTAATATTTGTTGTTGAAGTAGTAATATCATTAATTTCCGTAATTTCAATAATATCTTCAGTAATATTTGGTGAATTCGTAGAATTTGTAGAGTTTGTGGTCGTGGTAATAGTGTTGACGGTGGCGGCGGCGGAAGAAGTGGTAGAAGAAGGAAAAGAATAAGGCAAAGAAGTGGAAAAAGAAGAGGAAGAATAAGAGGTGTCAAAGGAGGAGAAAGAAAATGAAGAAGATTGATGAGGAGTTGATGGTGAACTATTATTATTGTTGTTGTTATAAGTCATGGAAGAACCTTTTTTGGAAAATTTCAATCTATTTTAGTTAAAAATAGTAAATCTAATAATGAATAATAAAATTAGATATTCCTTTTGAAAATTATTTGAATTATTTGATTTATTTAAATATATTTTTTTTCTATGGACTTTTAAAAGAAAATTAATTAGTTTATTAGTTTAGAGATAAATAATTGCCTAATTTTAAACACGATAGTAATAATAATTTTTATATTAACTTTATGATAATTTTATAATTATTTTACTAAAGATTAAATGTGAACGATAGCAAAAGAAGAAGTTTAAGCAGTTGTTGAGTTGATACTAAAGAATAATTTTTATTTATCTGATCATTTTCACATATATTTATTTATTTATTTATACTGTTATCTGTTTAGTGGTTGTGTGTGCGTGTGCGTGCTGATAATGATAATAAAGTATATTTTTAGTTTATCAAAAAAAGAAACGTTGGAAACTATATATAAATAAATAAATAAATATATATGTATATATAGTATGTATGTATATTTGATCAAATGAAAATAAATAACTGATCAAGAATATGATGATATCATTTATGCGTAATAAAGATGATGATGATTCAAGAATAACTCCGCGCGAGGCTTTTTTTTTTTTTTGATGGAATGCTCAAAAATGTCGTTTCGATCATTTCGATCACTTCGGCATTATTTGTTATTATTTATTGTTCAACATTGTAACATTGTAACATTGTGTGTGATTTATTTAAATGATGATGATGATTGATCAAAGAAAATAAAATAATACAAAATAACTTTTTAATTTCATAAATAAATAATAAATATATGTACAGTATATGAATTAAAGAAAGCAATAATTTTAGTATCAAGTGACTTAAATAAACTAACTTAATATTATTTGTTTTTATAAAAATTATTATTTTTAGTTTAGTAACTTATTAAAAGTTTATAAGCTAAAGTAATTATATCACATGACTTGAATGACTCCATGTTCAAATTTTGATTATTTTTCGCTTTTTTTTTTTTTAATCTCAAAAAGAAAAAATGTTCAATCAATAATCAAGTAAAATTTTGGCATTGCATTGTAATAATTATAAATATCAATAATATCAATAACATTAATTATATCAATAATATCAATATGAATATATGTATGTAGCAAAAAGAAGTAATTAAAGATATCAAAAAGATATCAAAAGAAAAAGATATCAAAAATTCCCCCCAAAAATCATCAGCATTTCTATATAGATTGAAGAAAAAATACTATATAAAATTTTTAAAGATTTTTAAACATTGATATCAATTATTTCTCTGATTTGTTAAATTTTAAAAATATAAATAATATATATAACAAAAGTTATAAATTTGACATTTATTTAACATCAACATTTGATATTATATTAATTTTGGTTCAACATTAGAATTGAAATAAATTGTTGTATTAGGAGTTTTAATAAATAATGATATTAATAAAAATATTTATTGATAAATGTAAAGACTGATTGAACAATTTAAAATTATTTTTTTCAATACTATTAAAAAAGATATCAATTTAATCATTTGTAATATGTTTGTAATTATATGTATACAGATATACAAATAAATAATAATATAATATATAATACATTTTTTTAACTTAATTATTAAATATCCAAAATTATTATATATTTAATCTATACATATACTATTGAATTAAGTCAAATGTAATTAAAAATAAATTGAAACAAAGGTACTTTTGACAACATGTATAATTTAATCCATTACTTTTTACAAGGTTTAAACTAAACATACCCAGGTCAAGCACAAAAGAATAGGTGCATCAGGAAATTTTTAAGAATGAATATATTCAGATATATTTGATTATATCCACATTAAAATATTTGAATTTATTTGGATATATTCAAATATATATTCAAATTTATCAGGATATATTTGCATATGTAAATTTATCCAGATATATCTGAATAAATTTGCATATATTTGTATATTATATGAATTATCTAATAAATTTGTAAAAATACTGTATATAGATAAATTTATTTAATATATGAATATATATGAATTTATTTAGATATATAGTGGCTTCCAAAATAAATGCACTACTTTTAACTTTAATTTATAGCACATGTTTTAATAATGACATTATAAATTTATATTTATGATAAAATAGAGATTAAAAAAGTCTTAAGTAATGAATTTCATGTTTAGTTTAATAATATTATATCATTGAAATTAATTAATTTATAAAAAAGTGAATTTTCAATTTTTTATTCAGGATAATAACAAATAAAATAAATTTCAGAATTTGATTCTATATAAAAAAATTACTATATATTTGAAAAATCAAACAGATTGAATCACTAGTTATGGAGAAATTCAAGTTCAAAATTTATATAATTTCTAGAATACACTATGAAAATCATTGATTTTTATATTTTTTAATTTTTGAACTTAAATTTCTTGGTAATTAGTAATTCAATCTATTTGATTTTTTAAATATATACTAATTTTTTTATATAGAATTAGATTCTGAAATTTATTTATTTGTTATTATCCTGAATAAAAAGTTAAAAATTTACTTTTTTATAAAATAATTAATTTCAATGATATAATATTATTAAACTGAATATGAAATTCATTATTTAAGACTTTTTTAACTTCTATTTTATCATAAATATAAATTTATAATGTCATTATTAAAACATGTACTATAAATTAAAGTTAAAAATGATACATTTATTTGGAAGCTACTGTATTCAAATTAATTTATATACAAATATATTCAGATAAATTTGAATAAATTTGTAGATATATTTGGATAAATTTATATATACAAATTTATGTAAATATATTTGAATATATCTAGATTATACTTGTATATAAAATAAGCTATCATAGTAAGTTGAAATATTTTGAATCTCAAAAGTCAAAATTCAGGTATTAAATAGAGAATAAATAAATATAATATTTATTTCAAATATTTATTAAATATTTAATAAATGGTAAATTTTTATAACTTCATGATTTGTAAATTGTAAAATGATTTTTTATTATTAAAATTTTTTGAAATAAAAAAAAAATCTT
The DNA here is from genome assembly GCA_910592015.1 of Diversispora eburnea. Lineage (NCBI taxonomy): Eukaryota > Fungi > Glomeromycota > Glomeromycetes > Diversisporales > Diversisporaceae > Diversispora > Diversispora eburnea. The sequence continues at coordinate 35,021 of CAJVPK010000208.1, read as the reverse complement.
GTTCTTGATTACAAAATAATAAATATTGATATTACTAAAATAAAACATAGTCAAGAACAAGGCTTTTTTTTATTTTAGAAATATCTTGGTAAAAATCATTCTACTTAAAAAATAAAAAAATTTTTCAAATATTTTTATATTTTTTTTTACTTTTTTTTTTAAGTTAATAACTTTGCTAATATTGATATTACTGAGATGAAATACATACCATTTTGTAGTCAAGAACAAGGTCTTTCTTTCTATCTTGAAAATTTCTTAGTAGAAAATTACTTTATATTTCACAAATTACAAATAAAATCAAAAAAATACAAAAATCTTTCATTGATCATTGCCTATAAAATTTCTTGATAATTCATAAATTCAAAACTTAATATATACTTGCATACAAAATTATTTTGAGAAAAAAAGTTGAAATTTTTTAACTATCCAGATTTATTTTTTGATTAAATATATATATAGCTAGGTATTTTTTTTACTTCTATATATAGAATAGATTCTGCATAAATCTCAAAAAGTTAAAATACTTCAAAAATCCAAAATCAATTTTAAAAACATATATAACTTAATAAACATCATTTAATCCTATTTGTATTCCTTAAACTATTAAGCAGACAAATATGTCTACTTAAATTATTTTTGATCTGTTTTTATGTAATTACAAAAGATTTTATAATCATACTACTCCTTTCTTATGTAAATCTGAGAATATACTATATTGCCAATTGTTCCATAATTCCCTTTCCATTGTTTTTTTAACAAAATTTAAAATTTCACCTTTCAAAAAATTCTGGAATTATAATATTATGTCCTCTTTAACTAAACTGAATACACTGCTCTCAAGTTTAATTTTAAGTTTATCTCCTCTTGAAAATATAGAAGTATATACTAATGATAATGAAAAGCATATTTTACTTTTGACATCCTGCTAATGTTCATTAAAATATCCAGAATTAAATCTTGAGGATAAGAAAGAACATATCATAAGTATTTGTAAGAGTAGACACAAATCAACAATACAACTATTATTACCATCTCCTAATTTTTTCTGTTTCATTTATCTGAGATTACTACATCACGTATTTATTAATTTGTTACTACAATATGAAACCAATTTTTCAAAACCAGTTAACCTTTTTCTTCTTTTTTTTTTACAAATAATAATTTAGACACAATAGTTACAAATAGAAATTTGTATTCTTTATTAAAAAATGCTAGTAGTGTTAATAGACAGTAGCAAAATATAAATCATAAAGAACTAAATATTTGAATCACTTTGATTATTTATCAAGAACTTTTCAAAACATCTTCTCTTAATTATTACTGAAATAAGAATATAAAACTTTCAATTTATAATATTTTTAAGTAAATGTTATTAAATCATTTTGAACAAATCAAAAGATATTTACATGTCTCTTTTTTCATAGTTACGATCAACAATTACTTTGAAAAACTGGAATTATTACTTTTAAAAATTCAAGATATTTCAAAATAGTATTATACCTTAAGTTTAAATGTTTCAGTGAATAAAATGATGGTATGATTTTCTGAAAGAAGTATCTATACTATTAGAATAAAGAACAAATTAACTTCTGAAGGTTTCAATATCTTGTTACTTTGTAAATCTGAATATACATACACTTTCTTGTCAACATTACACATCTTTTCAAGTGATGTATCAAAAGTGAATGACTTTAATCAAATTAGATGTTTTGTTCACTATCTCATTATATAATTTTCATATTATCGATTTTCATTTAATGTTTACATAGATAATTATTTTTCTAATATTTTTCTATTTCAAAATCTTTAGCAAATAGACATCAGTACTTGTAGAACTGTCTATAAAATAGCTTCAGAATTTTCAAAAAAACTAAAAATAAATAAAAATATCAAACATTTGTTTTGATGTTATAGTAAATAAAGTATTATCAATTTTTTGTCAAGACAATAAATCAGTAACAATATTATTAATGATCTATAGTCTTTTTGATAAGGAATAGAAAATAAAATGTGAAAGGTAGTGATCAAGAGAAACAAATATCAATACAGTGAAGGTTTAAAAATTTTTTTTCTATTTAATTATTATTTTTAATAATTATTTTTTATTTAATTCTTTTTTTTTATTATTGTAAATTGTTAAGGCATATATGGTTTTTGGCTCTGAATCTAAAAAAAAATTAAAAATTTTCAAAATAATTGATGATTACAACCATTATATAAACGGAGTAGATGTTGTGAACCAATTACAATTGTATTATAATACACAACAAATGGTGATACTATCTATTGGGAGAGCAAGGACAACAAGTACTTAGGTTTAACCTGGTAGTTATTAGTGAGTTTGGAAATATTGAAAGACAAATAATACTAAAGTAACTAATATTCTATACTATAGGATAATAAAAGTAAAGAAACTGAATAAACAAAGAAGAAACAATTAAAGGAAGGATAGTAAATATAAAGAAGAGAAAATATGACAAATTCTAATCTAAAGAAAATAAGAAATAAAATGGAAAGTTTTGCTAGGACTTGATAAAGATTTAAAGGATGAATAGGTTCAAAGAATGAAAAAAGTAAATTTCAGCTAAGTCACATGACAGTTTGAGTAAAAAATTAAAGATCAATAGTTTATTCTTAGATTTTAAGACTCTGGATTATACAATATAGACTTTATTTATAATTTATAAACAGATGCAAGGAGAGAAATTAATATATATATAACTTATTTATAGATAACAATAAAGATTTTATTAAGAAAATAAAGAAAGTGCAAGAAGAAATAAAATAAATAAAGCATCTATCCTAATTTCACTCAAAAACTATTTAAAGGATTAATCAAAGTTTATAATACTAATGTTGATTGTTAATTGATTCTTCACTAATTATTTTTTAACTGATCAATTAATATATGAAGAAGAAAAATTAAAGCTACTTTTATAGTTATTCCAATTCTATTCTAAAAATATAAATTAATCTATCAATTGATTACATGATGAAAGAAGAAAAAAGAAAGAAAAAGAAAGAAAATATCAAAATAGACTCAATTCCAATCTTACTTAGCTTTTTGGCCATTGTGGAGATAGTGGCAGTTCAAAACATTTGCATATTTGTCTTGATAAGTAGTCTTTCTTTAGGAAAAATAGTTACCATCTAAGCAAAATGGCATTTTTCACAATAATCTGCAATAGATCACAATATACACAGTCCGCAGTATTTCAGAAGTCATGTGGCACATAACTGATACAGTTAAAAGAATTAAATATAAGTGAGAAAAAAGAATAAAGAATCAAGATTTTTAGAACAAATTCGGAATGGAGGAGATGGTAGAGAGGATGAAAATGAAGTGGATAGTACAGGTAAGTGATAATAAGTATTGATAAGTAATATTAAAAAAAAAGAGAAAGGAGAAGAAGGGAGGTGGTGATAATTAAAAGAGAAATTATATAGACAAAAATTAAAGGTGATAGGTGTGATGGAGTGAAATGTGACAACAATAAAGAAGATAAAAAAAAAATAATAACAATGGTATAACAGAATTGGATGTCTCTTTTTTTCTGGCTGTTAGATATTGCAATAATTAACTTCTATCAGATTATTCAAATGTTAAGACCAATACAATAGCAAAAAGAATTTTGCCATGAACTTATTTGAGATTTTATAAACCTTGTAAATGATACCACAGAAATTCAATTGAGAGTTGGCTCAAAAGAAACAAAAGAAATAAAAAAAAAATAAAATAACTGAGAGTAACAAATATTGAGCTTTTGAATTGATGACTGATACCTGAAAATCATTTTATAGAATGGAAAGAGAAACAAAACAATAAAAATTTGAATATAATTGTAAAATGCCATATCAAAGCCAGCTTTGATGTATAGTATGTAATGTACCTCTCTGTTGTAATAGTAATCAGAATTGTTTTATTGGTTTTTATACTAAAGAATAATAAAAGATTTAATGGTAATATTAGTTTTTTTGAATTAAATTATGATGTGACTACAAATTTATCATGTGACCTACACTTCTGGAAATCACCCTAGTCAATTTGAGTTGCTTTCATAAAAAAAAAATTTGCAGGAGATAATTTTTTCAATTATTTAGAATTCTTAAAATTCTTAATAATAAATTTCATTTATTAAATTTATTAGTATTGTCCTGTTAAATAAATTACATTTATTTTTTTTTTTTTGATTTATTAAAATTTAAAATCAATTTATTTTGATTATTGATATCTTGTTTCTAGACTTTATCTGATAAAAATAAATTGTACTTCATACAAAAAATGTGATTTGTTAGTTTTGAGATGCAAGTTGTTTCTTGGTAGATATCTATTATTAGATAACTACATAAGTTCTTCAATACCAATATTGTCACTGTGAAATTATATTAATAGTATTTAAGTTATTCTGTTACAAATGAATCTTTAGAACTGGTTCCAATCAAAATATATAATCGTATGTTAATATGTGTAAATGTTTTTCTCCATAAGTGAAGAATAATTTTTACTTCAAATTTTTTGACAACGTATTTGATTTTCACTGGTATAATTTTCGGGCTTTCATTTTTCTATATTCTTTGAACTACAAGTGTTTTCTTTTGTCATCTGGAAATCTCTCTATATAGGTTTGTGATTTTTTTTTTTTGAGAAGTATCTTCCAGGTGCAATGTTAAATTTCCAGTCTAAAAAAATCAGAAAACCTTTTATGGTATCCACGTGCGAAAAAGTTTATCAATCAGTAAGAATCTGATTGGCCAAAATTAGAAAATTTTTTTTTATAAAAAAAAGTATTGATTTTTCAGAGTTCAAATAAAAAAATGGTAACCTTTAGTTGCGACCAATGTGCCGACGTTATAAAGAAGCCCAAACTAGATCAGCACAAAAACGTGTGCCCAAGCGCGGTTTACACGTGCCTTGATTGCTCTAAAACTTTTAGTGGAGCTACCTATAAGAGCCATACAAGCTGCATAAGTGAAGCAGAGAAATATCAAAAAGGGATGTTCAAGGGAAAAAAGGTATGTAAAGCCTAATTTATCGTCATAACTATCAAACTCGAATAGTTTATATTTTGTTATTAGATTTTAAAAATGGTAAACTAAAAATTTATTTTATCTTAATACGATTTCATTTCACTTTACAGCAGCAGCAACAATCTCCCAATAAATCAAATCAAATATCAGTGAGCACGTCAAACGAGAAATCTTCTAGTAAAAAAAACAAACCGCCAAAAGAACAAACTCAAATTACCCAAAATGAATCCGGTCAAACACCACCAAGTTCACCAAAAAAGCTAACACCAAATAAGTCAAACCTAACGCCAACAGGTTCACCGAAAAAGCAAACTCCAGATAAGTCCGATCAAATGCCAAAAAGCTCACCGAAAAAGCAAACTTTAAATAAGTCTGATCAAATACCAGTAAGTACATCAAAACAGGAACAAGAATCTCTTGAGGAGAATGAACAAAAACGAGGCTCAAATAAAAAGAAATCATCTAAGAAACAAAAAAAAAATCTTGATGATGATGTTGATGATAAAACTAAAGATAATGATCAAGACAAGGTCGTCCAAGAAATGAAAAATAGTGAACAAGTTGAAACGAATAACAATGTTGGAGGTTTGAAAAAGAAAAGAAATAAAAATACATCAGCCAACAAAGATGAATCTATAAATAAAGATGATAAGAACAAAGAAGAAAAGAACAAATCTCAACGAAAATTTGAACATAAAATTAATAATAGAGAGAAAAATAAAATTATTGATGAAGGAGATTTATCAGTTAATAAACTAACTTTCGAGAATAATAAATCTCAAAAGGCTGACATTGACAATAAAGATTCAAAGAAGCGAAAAGCCGAAGATCAAACGGATGATAAGCCCGATGAAATTTCTGGCAAAAATTCAAAGATGGAGAAATCAAAATCTCAGTCAGTTAAAGAAAAAAAAGACTTGAATAATCCTAATTCTAACATAATTACAGTTAGTAAAAATAAAAAGAAACAGAAAAAAAATAAAAATTCAAACGAAAAAGATTCTCCCGATACCCCCGATACCTCTCTCGTTTCTCTCACTTCTCTCACTTCTCTCCTCGGAATAGAAGATAAAGAAAAGAAACCTACCAAAAATGGAACCAATGGAACAAATAATAATAAAAGAAAAGCCAATGAAATAGATGTTGCTGAAACTTTAAAAGGCAATAAGCAAAATACTGAGGAAGTTAAGAACAAAAAGAAAAAGAAAAATCTCGAAAATAAAACAGGAAAGGGTAATGAGATCGCAAAAATTGATTACAAACTTGCCATCCCCGAAGCATTAAAAAAAATTTCGAAAGTAAAAAAGGTAAAAAATTTAAATTGTAATCGAATTATATATTTGTTAAATTTTTTTTTTGTTTGAATACTAAATTTTCATGATTTATTTTGTAGAATAAACAAATATCACTTAAACAATTAGAAAAGTTGGTGATTAATCAATTTAATTCTGATCCTAAAAATACCGACAGTGCTGAGGAATTGCATCAGCAATTTATCGAGAACATTAAATTTGTTTGCAAAGATGGAAATTTTGTATTAGAATAATAAGTGAATTAAATATTCTTTTTTTTTAATTATTTTAATTATTTTAATCAATTTATATTTTCGTATATATATTTTTACATCGAATTTTCGATTTATTTTTATTTAAATTTATGGACGAGGATTTAAACAGTTAGTTTGGTTTTTGTAGTTACGTAATTATCACGTGACGAAAATTATATATTGTAACCTTAATACGATATATATAGAATGAATAACCCTTATTATATTAAAATATTTTGCGGGATAGTCGAATTTGGAATTTTTAATATTTGATGATAAAAATTGAAGTAGTTTCTTGACTAAATGTTTCACTAGGTTGTATGTGATATTAGTTAAGAATTTAAAATTTAAATCTGGTAATAAATTCAATTTCTTTAATTTTTTTAAAAAAAATATTCAAAAAAGTGTTGTATTCTTAAAAGTAAATAATATAACCGTCATATGATAACTAATAAAAATAAGAAAATAAACAAAAAAATCCAGTAATTAAATATTAATACTATTTAATTTAACTATTTAATATTATTTCCTCGAAAATTTAATTCTCTTCAGAAGTAGATGTAGATCCAGCTATTTCAAGAATAGGATTAGTGGGTGGTTTTGTTTTATTTCTCTTGTAAAAGATAATTCCCAAAGCAACCAAAATAATAAGAACCAATCCTCCTATTCCAAGTCCTAAACCTAAACCTAAAGCTTTTGATCTTTTTGGCCCCGGCTCGCTAGACGCGTTAAATGTATTAGATATAGGTGGAGGAGTATAAGTTGTGACCCATACGCGTTTATATATATCAAAAAGATATATTTGAGAATTCATAGCTAAATTAACCATATTATATCCTAAGAACATGAATTTGATAATAAAGTAATTGTTTAATAATATTTATATTCAATAAGAAAATTTCATTAATAAATTTTACTTTACCAAATGTAACTATCATATAATCTCCATATAAATTTGCAGAATGACCAAATAAGTATGGAGGAGAACTTGATGGAATTGACCATTCATAAATATCCTTGTTTGTATTTAATATTGCAATTTGTGTAATAATTGGTGAATAATACTTTGCAACACCTCCAAGTATAATAATATACCCATCTGGAGCTGTATAAAATATTTTGTTATTAATAATAATTTCTTAAAGATTCGTATAATCTTATAATTTATAATTCTTACTTAATACAGAAGAATGATATACTCTTGAGTCAATAGTATCTCCTCCAGTAACATTCTTAAAATTATTAGATCATAATTAATTTATAATAAATAATTAATTTATAATAATAATATTGTAATAAATTGACAAATACCATTTGTGACCACTCCGATCTTTTTGTATTAAAGAGTTTAAGCTATTTGATTATTTGGATATAGCAAAAAAAAAATAAAAAATAAAAAATAAAAAATAAAAAATAAAAAATAAAAAATAAAAAATAAAAAATAAATAAATTAAAAAATTATGTATAAGTAATTTATCATTTATCATTTACCATTTTCATACTTGAAAGAGTCAAATTCTCATTTGTGTAATTTCCTGAATCATTTTCACTCTCAAATCCTCCAAGATAAACAATAATACCATTTTTCAAAAGATTAGCTGTATATGCACTGCACGAAAAAGGAAGATCAAGAAATATATTTAATTTTGTCCAAACTGTTGAAGAAACATTAAATATTTGCATATCATTGTAGAGTTTTCCTTCGAATTCCATAACATTACTATAATTAGTAACATTATTTCCGCCGTAAATATATATAATTCCTTTATCATCAATTACTCCTGATATTTCTGCTCTGGTAATAGCACCATTAGATTCTATAGAAGTCCATGTAATAGATGAATAATTATACATATATATCAAATTTGAATAATCAAGATTTCCAGTAGTAATATTTGTCATGTAACCTCCAATTAGATAAATTATATCATCATCTAATGTACTAACTAAAGCAGTTGAAAAATACTCATATATTGGAAGATTTCCTTCCAGGATTAAATCCCATTGTGGATTTAAGTTATCAAATTTTTTTGTTAAATCTAAATAAAATATTTCAGAAGATGTATATGTTTTTGTTAAATTCGTTGAATTTTTCCATCCACCAAATACTAAAAGTCGTTCATGAATTATTACACTATTATGGCCAATTCGAGTTTCGGGTATATAGCATGAAATTGGATTGATTAACAATGTAATACAAAGAATTATAAGACTAAACGAAACCATTTTTTTTAAAAAAAGGTGAGTTTAGCTAAAAAAAAAAAATCCCGCCTTAAATCGTTGCCAATTTGGCGATAATTCAATTCATTGTATAATGACAATGTGAATTGGTTGTACTAAATTTTCTTTTGGCAATGATCATAATCAATTCTATTACGAAATGTACGAAATGTCAAATCCTTTTATTAAAACTTATTATGGGATGAAATATTTAGGAGCTCGTCAAGTATTTGTTAGAAGGAATAATATTAGAATATTCAAAATTATAATACAAAGTCTTCGTTTAAACATTAAATAGTGTTAAAATACGATAAATAGAAAATCTCTATAAATTTGCACGTATTATATAATTATGTAAACTTGATTCTTCATTTTCGGTTACTGAAGGAACCTTGGTAATAATAAAATATTTAATAGATTCGTAGGGTTCAAAGTTTTAAGTACCTTCCATTTTATCTGTAATTCATATTTTTTCGTCATATGTATATAATTACTGCAGTGTGTACGTAAATTATGCCGTTTCCTGTAATGGTGATCTTAGAGGAATATGATATATGATAATATTAAATATAATGATATCTTATGTATAAGATATAACGACGACATTTGTATTGCCTTGAAATATTTGCATGCATGTAATCTATAAATTCCAATTTTACTCTATATTTTGCAGTGAAATATTAAGATCAGTTATACACCAATTTCGAAAAAAAAAAGAAAATCATTAATAAATTGCAAGAAATAGTAATTATACGCTTGAGATTCTTTACATACGTGAGATATTGTTCTTGCTGAAAATAAGATAATGCTCGCCCATTTATCTATTTGATAGTATCCAATTTGAATTTGTCCAAACGTCACAATAAAAAGTATGCTAAGGTTTCTCTAAAAAAAAAAATCCTGAAATATATGACAGAGATAATATAACCTTGCAACCAAGTAAGTCTACCCAAACAGGTGTAAATGACGTTACAAATCTTGTTATGAAAAATATCATGCCACTAATGTTAATGATAATTTTGTTGATATTGGAAACATAGTGTTGAGGACGTGTTTTAAATAAAAAGAAAGAGATGAAAGTATTATGTACCTAAATAGAAAGAAATAAAATGTAAGCTAAAATTTTGATTTATGACGTATATATATATATGACGTATTTGTTTATTTATATTCTGATCTAATGTTAACATCTCTTACCATTGTAGTGGTTGAATTTTAAGAAATTTTATTCTTTGTGGGAACTTGATTTTTATTACAAAATTTATATACACAAAATCCATTTCTTGCTTGAATGAACAACAACAACATTAGGGTCGATCTAGATTTTTGAATATTACAAAATAATTTTGTGTTGGTATTGTCGTTCTTTCCTTGGTACAAAAAAAAAAATAAATAATAATGGCTTTCGGGGGTAATTATTTTTAGAAAACAATATTTTAAAAAATGTGCCACATAAAAAGATTTACTTTGTGATTTAACTAAATATATGTCAAAATTCAACATAAACAATATTGTTTGATTTTTGCCTTTTATGATATTTTTTAATATTCATAATATTTATTTCGATATCTAAAAATAATGTAATTATATAAATTATATATTTTGCCTTGTTTTCCTAATTATTGACGAAAATTTTTAATCGCACTAGTGGTGTTGACCATTCACTTGGTCACCATATTATTAAAAGATGACATCATCTGTCCATGTGACATATCATATCTCACGAAATTCGTATTTATAACAAAGTATTAGTATTTTATAATTTTCCTAAAAATTATTTGATTAAATATTTCTTTGTGACCAACAATTGTGAATATTGAAATCATAAAAGTTTATTTACATACTTTATATAAAAAATCGTGGATTTAAAAATGTTTTGATTCAAATTACTTTCCGATTCATTTTTCATATGCGACATTTGGAAATAGATTTATTGCAATAATTTGTAAACTTTATAAACTTTAACAGAAGGATTAAACAAAAAAAAATAATACAAATATATCATCTTTCATGATTGCAACTTTCTTTTATTATTAAAATTAAAATTTTGAAAAAGGGATTGAAAAGGTAATCATATATATACATATATATAATCAATAATTAAGAAAGCTAATAAGAATTGAAACTTCTACAAATTTTCCAATAGTTTTATTTTTGATAAATCTGATTATGTATTAGATATATTTTTACGATAGAAAAAAAAAAGTATGCGAAATAAGATTATTTATTATTTTGTTATTTTTTGTTGTTTTTATTAGAGCGAGGTTCAATTTTTGGCTTTTTTTTTTTCTTTTCTTACTTTTTTACTTGTTTCTTTCTCATTATTATTTTCATCGTTTAACATGATATTACTTTATATTTTTAGAAGGAAAACTATTTATTATATATATTTACTTGAGCAAGACTATAAATAGAACAATGCTAGAAATACCATGAGTCATTTTATTTTACTTTACTATCTTTACTATTAACTATTTTTCATGTATTTTTAAAATGTGAATAATATTAAATAAGAAGATACTAGCTGATACTTATACATATTACTTAACTAGAATAGTTTGAATATTTAAATAATAATTTTTCTTCATTTACTTTTATATTTAAAATTTTCAATAGAAATTGTATAAGAAGAATACATAAAATAGAATAATATTATTTTTATTCATCTTTTTATCAAAGTAAAAAATAATTACGTAATAAAATTCTTACCTAAAATTTTATTAAATTTTATTTGACACAGTATTTCTATGCATTATGATTCCTGGAATTAATGTATTAAGACAAGCAAATATGAGGTTGTAACTCATAGTTGCGACAATGCCGTAATCCGTAACTCTGGCCGCAATGCCAAAAATCGGAAATAAATAATTAGGATAATCTCTTGTGATAATTATGATAATTATAAACCTCGAAAAAAAAAAAAAACTGAATCGTAAAAATAATTAATTATGGATAAATTTAATTACCTTACGGCTTTTAAACCATTTTTGGTATTTTTGATAATCTCGGAATTAAAATAAAAAAAAATTATGATCCTTATTTAAATGAAATATATAAATTATCGTTTTATTTTGTTCATTTCACTACGTTTACTAATTGGTCGCTCATGTTAATTTTGATATCTTTTTAATATTTTCATGGCAAATTTATTATTTATTTTATTAACTGTCCTTTTCATTTTTTTCAGTTTCTTTATTTTTAAGTATTAAACTTGCGGATTGAAAATTTAAAGAAAATATTTTTATTTTTTTTAATAATTTCTGTATTTTATAAAAAATAAAATAATTAATTAATCTAATTTAATATACTATTTTATATTCAAAATAGTTTATTGATGACGTGCGCTTTTTTTTTTTTTTTTTAATCAATAAAATTAATAAAATTATTATGAGCGTGGTATATCTTATACATATCTTTCGGCTTTTAATATTTTTGATAATCTCGGAATTAAAATATGACCCTGTTTAAATAAAATGTATAAATTATCTTTTAATTTTGTTCATTTTGCTAAAACGATCAAATAATATTTTTATTTTTTTTATTTTATTTTAAAAGAAAGAAAGAAAAATGTTTGACATTTTTCATAAATCAACTAATTTCACAATTAACGATATTCCTGACCTTCAAGGAAAAATCGTAATTGTGACCGGAGCAAATACAGGAATAGGATTCATTACAGCACAAGAATTAGCACGTAAAAATGCATATGTATTTGTGGCATGTAGAAATCAAACGAAAGGTGAAAAAGCGGTAGATGAAATAAAACGGGTGACAGGAAATGATAAAGTAGAATATTTACCATTAGATTTATCAAGTTTAAAATCGGTTCTGAAAGCAACGGAATTGTTTTTAGATCGAAAATTACCATTGCATATTCTGTAAGTTAATAATATATATAACATAAAATTATCTGTTACGGTAAAAAATATTTTATTAACACTTAAATTTAATTTAATTTTAATTTTTATAAATTAGTATTAATAATGCTGGAATAATGGGAACGTAAATTTTAGATATTTTTTAAAAAATTTTAAATTTTTTTTTAATTTGAAATTTATTACAATAGTATTTATTAATATTGTACAATAATATTTTTTCTAGTCCTTTCACTTTAACAGAAGATGGTATCCAAGATCAATTTGGAATCAATCACATTGGTCATTTTGTATGTAATAGAAATATATAAATAAATAAATAAATAAATATATATATATAATATATATATATTATTATTATTATATATTAATAGTAACATATATTATAATGTGTACATTTTAATATATTAATAGCTTTTCACAATAAAACTCTTGCCCACAATTGAAGCTTCTGCACCTTCTAGAATAGTCAACATCACCAGGTAATTTTTTTTTTGCTCATTAAAATACTGATTTTGCACTAATGAAATGAATTTGCTTATGAAATCTTATAAATGAATTATTAATTTATAATTATTATAGTAACGGATATAGTCACGTCCCTAAATGTGGAATTGATTTTGAAGATATAAATAATCCCAATGCTTATAATACGTATTCAAGATATTGTCAATCGAAATTAGCAAATATTTTGTTTTCCTTAGAACTTAATAAAAGACTCGCTGATAAAGAAGTTTATGTGAATTCTGTTCATCCAGGTATTTATTATTATTATATTATTATCGTAATCAATATATAAAATATATATCATAAAATATATATCATAAAAAGATAATATATATATATATATATATATATATATATATATAAATATAGGTATCGTCAAAACAGAGATATTTCGTAATTTGAAAGATAGTACGGGATTCATGGTGAAATTAATAACTAGATTATTCGTGACTCCAGTTGAAAACGGAGCCATGACATCACTTTATTGTGCTACCAGTCCAGAAATTTTTGAAAAAAATTTACGAGGAAAATATTTTGAACCAGTTGGTAAATTAGTTAACCCCAAAAAATTAGGAACTGATGAGAATTTGGCTTTAAAATTATGGGAATACTCGGAAGAATTAATTAATAAAAAATTGAATTCTTAATTTTTTTTTTTCTTCTCTTTCTCTTTCTTCCCGGTGAAGATTAGAATTAAATTATTTAACTTGAACATAGTACAAAATTATTTTTCGGATGTAACAATGATTTATTTAAATTCTTTATATTAAAGTTTGTACCTCAAACCTTTCTAAAATTACGAAAGGAAAATTAAATTCTAAAAAAAAATGACATTTAAATTCTAAAAAAAAATGACATTTAAATTTTTAGAAAAGTTCCCTCAGAATTTCTGAAGAATGTTATTATTGAAGTCGATCAACAATAATAGTAATAATAATAATAATAATAATAATAGTAATAATAATAATAATAATAATAATAATAATAATAATAATAAAATTGTTACTAAATTAAATATTTCTGTTCAACTATTGGAAATTAATTATTCTCAAGTAAACTTTAAGCTTTTATATAATTTAATTATCTACAGCAAATTATTAATTATGGAATCGATGAGGAATTATCTGAGAAATTCTTATCGCTTTTGGATTATGTAATCAGCACAGAATTAGACATTATAACAACATTATTATACTGCCAGATCAACCAATAGAATTTATTATCCTTCGAGAATTTTTTTTTTGAAACAATTTATTAAATTTATAAAAAATCAATAAACATAAATTCGATAAATTCAATCACTATAATCACTATGAATATTATAACTGTTCAAAAGAAACAACAACTACAACCTTGGCATAAAGATCCCTTATATGGAAATGTTTGTATTTGTTATTTCACTTCAAAATATTATTAAATTCTCTATCTTCTTTTATCTAACATATTTTATAAAATAAAAATAAAATGAAATTTAATAATAGTTAATACCACAAATTCAGTCATTTTTATCTTCTCTTCTAATTGATAATAATAATAATAATAATAATAATAATAATAATAATAATAATAATAATAATAATAATAATAATAATAATAATAATATTGATGAGGCAAACAGAATTCTTAATTATATCGTGAGCATTATTTAATTGATTATTTATTTAATTAATTATTTTATTTATTTATTTATTTGTTAAAGATTTATTTAATTATTTAATCAATAATTACAGAGCAAATCAAATAAATTGTTGAGTTCGACATTAAAGAAATCAAGATCATTTCTTATTCAAAAATTAATTAGGAAAATTAGAAAGATTCGAGAAAATAATAAAAATAATGAAGGTAACAATGAAGATAATGATGATGATGATGATAATAATAGTAATGACAGGTAGGTAAAATTTAATACATAAGATGCGAGAGATATTAAGATTTATTATTCATTATTAATAATTCTAAATATTAATAATAATTCTAAATAATAATAATAATTCTAAATAATAATAATAATTCTAAATAATAATAATAATAATAATAATAATTAATAATAATAATAATAATAATAATAATTATTCTAAATAATAAATAATATTTAAGTAATAGATCTACAGAAAAAGTTGATAAATTATTAGAACAAATAAAAGTTATAAAGGTAATTGTCATCATCATCATCATAATCATTATTAAATTTAATTTAATTAAAATTAATTTATTTATTTCAAATAAGTCAATCAAACCTCAAGAACTCGCCATAAATCACTTTAAACATGAAATATCTAAAAATTATTATCTCAAATCTCACCCTTTACTCAAAAAAATTTATCTGGAAATTATGCCATCGTCATCGTCATCATCATCATCAAATAAATTATTATTATCATCGGATCTGATGATGAATAATATAATGAAAAATTCTGATGAAAAGAAATCAATAAATTATGATATACCGGAACAAGATAATTTAGATAATATGGAAATTAAATTAGTCAATGAAAAACATGCACGTAATGAATTTGAAAAAAGTATAAATAAATTGATCCAATTGATTCAAGATAATTTTAATGATGATTATGATGAAAAAAAGATAAATGAAAATGATATTAATGATGATAATGATAATGATGAGAAGATGAAGATTAATGAAAACAAGAAAGATAACAAAAAATCATTTCCACAGAAGAAATTAAATACCAAAAATATAAAGATTACAAAGATTATAAAAAAATCCAAATCTAAATCAAAAATTAATACAAAAAATATATCATCAGAATTTATTAGTTCATTGGCAGCAGGGAATTACTCATCTCTGGATGAAAGTAATTATTATGATGATTATAATAATTATAGTGATTATGATGATGATGGTGATAATAAAAAAAAGAAAAATAATCGAATGGGACAACGAGCTAGAAAAAAGTAAGTTAAAATTAATATTTAATATTTATTATTTATTATTATTATTATTATTATTATTATTAATTATTATTATTATTAATTATTTATTGTTATTATTAATGTTGTTGTTATAATTGTTATTACAGGCTATGGGAAAAAGTATATGGTGACAATGCAAAACATTTAGTTAAAACAAATTTAAATAATAATAATAATAACAACAACAACAACAACAACAACAACAACAACAACAATAATAATAATAATAATAAGAGAAGTAATAATATGAGAGGTAATATGAGAGGTGATAATATGAGAGGTAATATGAGAGGTAATATGAGAGATAATAAAGATAATAATAATAATAACAACAATAATAATATTATTATTATTAATAACAAAAAAATAAATAATAGTAATGAACATTTACATCCATCTTGGGAAGCAAAGAAACGACAAAAGAAATTGATGAATGATCAAAAATTTAAAGGCACAAAAATTGTATTTGATGATATTATTTAATGAATTGAATTAATTTTATTTATAAATTGATTAAATAGATAAAAGAAATTATATCAAAATCATTTTCTTTTCATTACAATAATTAAAAGAGAAGAGCAGAGAGGGAAGAGAAAGAAGAGAGTGAAGAGAAAGATTCACCAAATACAACTTTTCCAGCAAATATAGTTGATAATACTTTAGTATCAATTATTTTCTCTTCGGATGTTTGCATAATATCTCTATCTAATATTACAAAATCTGCATATTTTCCTATAGAAATTGATCCCATCTGATAAATATGAAATAATAAAAGATATAATAATATTAATAAATGTAATAATAATAATAAAAAATAAATAAATAAATAAATAAATAACTTACAGTATCTTCACTGAATCCAGCATATGCAGCATCAATTGTAAATCCACGTAATGCTTCTTCGCGAGTTAATTTTTGTGAAGGAAACCATCCATCTTTACCATGTGGCTAAAAATAGAATAAAAATTATACATTATTATTATTTCATTTGAATGAATAGTAAAAATATAAATACTTACAGAATCACCATTCTTCCATTTTCTTGTGATAGCTGCGTAAAAACCTAAAAATGGATTTACAGATTCAACCGGAAAATCTGAAGAAAGTGGAAATACTTTTACTCTATTATTATTATTGTTGTTGTTGTTAAATTTGTGATTAAGTATATTGTTATTATTACATTATTCAATTTTTCTTATTCAATTTTTATTATTCAATTTTTTTTTTATTCTTATTTATTATTATATTTACCCGGCATCAATAAATGAACGCCACGCATAAGCACCTTTAATACGTTCACTGCCTAATCTTTGTTCAGCATATGACATATCAGATGTCGCTAATAAATGATAATAATATGATGTGATGATAAATTATAATAATATAATGTGATAATATAAATAAATTATAATAATAAATCGGGAAAAATATAATAAATAAATAAATCGGAAAGATATAATAATAAATTAGTGTCAAACCATGAGTAGGTTGCATTGAAGGAATGATTTTCAATTCACCAACGCGTTTGATATCATCTAATGTCTAAATATAATTAAATAATTAAATATAATGTAAATATAACTCATAAATATAATGCATAAAATCAATAAATAATAATAATACAATACAAAGACAAGATATTTACCAATATTTGTGCATGCTCAATTCTAAATCTCAATTTCTCTGCCAAATTTTTAACTTGTCTTAATAATTCTTCTTCAGTCAAAATTTTTTTTTCTTCATCATTTGAATGTAATTTTATATAATCTTGAAAACATTTTTCATAGGCATTTATAATTATATTATTAGCTTGATCACCTATACAATGAGTGTTAACTTGAAATCCCTATTAAATAAAATATTATATATATAATAGATAATGCATAGTATATTTCTGTTAAAATAATAATAATAATAATAATAATAATAATAATAATAATAATAATATACTTTTTCTATCCATTGATTAATTTCATGTGGTAATAATTCTGGATTAGATAATAACAACCCATTTTTATTTGGTTGATCTTTAATAATAATAATAATAATGATTAATTAATTAATTTATATTATATTATCAATTATAAATAAAAGTTAATGATTAAAAATCAATTTATTTCTTACCAGAATATGGTTCCAATAATGCTAAAATATAAAATAGAAAATAGAAATAAATAAAGTATCAACAAATACACCACAAATAGACTATAAATAAACCACAAATAAATTATAAATAAATTATAAATAAACTATATATTCATTTACCAGCACCCCAACTACCCAAAGCACCATCCATAAATAATTTTACACTTCTCACAGTTAATCTACCTTCCCCAAATTCATCAATTCTTTCAACTTGATCACCACAATATTTATTTCTATCACATTCAACCATTGCGTAAACACGTATATTAAATTCTTCTGGATTATTTTTAATTGTTCTAGAAATAATAAAAACCTGAGAAGATATAATAATTATAATAATAATAATATAATAATCATTAATAATTAATTATTACCTTTTATAGAAATCAATATATTTAGGAGGTACTGAAGCATCATGAATTCCGGTAAGACCATTAGAATGCATTTCATGTATAGCTGCTCTAAGTCGATTTAATAATTTATCATCTGTTGGTGATAACATTTTATCAACTATAATTAATAAAATAATCGATAAAATAATTAATAAATAGAAATAATAATAATGATAATAATAATAATAATAATAATAATAATATAATATCAAATAATTACAAATAATTACAAACTAATTCCATAGCATTATCCACAAAAATTCCAGTTAATTCATTTGTTAATTTATTTCTACCAATTTCACCTCCATCTATATTTTCAGGAATTTTATCCTTTCCTAAAATATTTAAGACTTTTTCATTTACCCACATCGCATGACCATCAATACGTGTTAACGCTATTGGATATTTATTAAGTTGAGGATCTGAATCTAGATCTTTCTTTTTAATTTAATTTAATTAATATTAATATTTAATAATTAATAATAATAATATTTTTATTATTAAATAATAATAAATTATAATAATAATTACAGAAGTAGGAAATTCTTTAGATTGCCATAATTCTTGATTCCATCCAAATCCAGTAACCCATTCATTTGTATCATCAGGATGCAATTGAATATATTTTTTAACTTGTTCAATGACATCTAATATTAATAATATATTATAATTTTGGTTAATAATTAAATTATTAAAATTTTCAATATAAATAAATAAATATAAATATTATTAAAATTATTATTATTTCTTTAAAATAATAACCTTCAATGGATCTTGTATTAGAAAGATTTACTGAAGTTAATATATCACCTAAACCCAATAAATGCTAAGAATAATAATTTTATCATTTTTATATATTTCATATTTTATATATTTTATGTCTATATACAACTAGTATATATTTATTTCTTTACATACCGCATGAGCATCTATTAACCCTGGTAACACTGTTCGACCTTGTAAGTCAATATGCTATAAGAACAAACAACAATATACGATATACAATATATAATATATAATATATATAATATTTCCAATATTGAATAATAATCAATAACAATCACCTGAAGATTATTCCATTTTTTTAATAAATCAGTTTGAGAACCAATATCTATAAATTTTCCATTCAAAACTGTAAAAGAATCAATTCGGGGAATTTTATTATCTGAAGTATAAACATTTGCATTATAAATTACGTAGCCTTTTGGTTCTTGTTTAGAAGAAGTGGTGGTGGAAGTATTAATATTGGAAGTGGGAATATTGGGATTCATTTTTATTTATTCATTTGATAATTTTTTACATGAGATTTTGATTGAAAATAATTAATTTCCATTTATGGAAACCTTTTTTTATTTATATACATAATAAAATCATAAAATTAATCGGTAAATAAAATAAGGTGCTTATTTTATTTTAAAATTGTGAAAGTCGCGTTCTTTTTATTTATTTTTTTTTTTTTTTTCAATTATTACTAATGCTTTTAATGCTTTGTAACTTTTTTATTTATTTACGAATAATCCATTTAATGTATCCTTTTTGAATAATAATAATAATAATATTATTATTATTATAAAAAATCAATAAAAAAAACTAATTGTGATTCTTCGGAGAATTAAAATGTCTGTCACAGTCTGTGCTGTATATTTATTGCATAATAATATTTTTTTTTTTGTAAGTTACGGACGGATATCCTAACACTAAACTATACTACTTTTTTGAGGCTTGGGATTTTTTTTTTGGAGACAGTGTCGTCTTTGGAAGATTGTCAATAGTAAATGACTCTTCAGCGTTTGAACGAAACGCAACGCTTTTCACTTTCGCAATAACATCAAGTACAGTTGTTATACTATTCTGAAATTATTAGAAATAATTAAAATCCATAAGAAAAATTCCAACTAGAGAATTGGCAATATAAAGGCATACCTTCAGACATAATACATCTTTTAAGGCTATAAGACTTTCTGGAACGTTTCCCCATGTCGTTCCAATTCGATATTGACATGTCTTGAACACGAAATAATATTTAATGTCAATATCATAGTACATGACATACGTCTCCCCACTAAGACCTTTATTAAATGTAAAGAATGGGTATCAGCCAACTTTACATTAGAGTGTAAAAACATCTGCAAGTTTTCTGTTACTTCCTATGGTTACCTCCGTGAGCCATTCCGTGTGAAACAATCTTCTTTACTTCTTTAATTGTTTCCTCTGTAAATTTCAAATTCTTCAGGAGACGATCTAGTTGATCCTTCATTTCACGAAATAACTTTTTTTTATAGGAAATCGGTTTTGAGTTTTGTTGATCTTCATCTGTGTATGTTTCTGAACTGAAATATTCCATATTATCAATACGAAAGATAATATCAATTTTGTGCCCAGATCTTTTTTTTCCGATCCTTCTCTTGATATGTTCTTACGCTCAATAGATGCCAATGATATCTCTTCACCTCTGAAAAATAATTAGAGACTCAAAGCTAAGAAATCAACTATTGTATTAAACTTTATTAGAAACTTCATACTAACCGATGAACTTGAATTTCTTCACATGCTAAAAAGCATTCATCAATTAAAGGAGCCAAGATATGGCAATTCAGCCAACCTTCCGAATTTTTATCCAAGAGTGGATTTCGCGAAGCTTCAAAAAAACAATGACCTAGATAATGAGACGATTTGTTGTGAAATGGATCTTAACATAAATAGTGCAAATTCTGTTAATAGAAACGAGAACTAAATAGAAAATTTGACTCACAATTTGTCAGCAAAACGATGAACCCAATGTAATTCATAGTGTTTTCTAAATGAATATGTTTCACCCGGCGGAACAAATGGAAGCTGAAGTTTGTTACGGAATACTTCACGATTAACAGACTGAAAACGCGAAATTAGTAATGATTATAAAAAAAAAGGAAATTACTAGTAATAAATACTTAAAACATACATTGTCAATTAATTCATAAATATATTTCATGGTCCCATTAGTGACAGAAACCAATGTATAATCACGTTTGATTTTCAATCTTTTCATTAAAGGCAAGTCTGTTGTGTCGATTATGTTCGAACAGATTGGGTCACTATAATAAAAATAAGGACAATTAGTTAGTCAATAATATAATATGGGAACACAAATTTACTCTTATAGACATGTTTTTATTTACTATGTGGATTCCGTTCGCTGTTTCTCTTCTCTTAATCGTTCAAGTAAGTCTTGATCCATGGATGCAGAGCGAATTTGATGAGGCGGGGTACATGGTCCATCATGCATTGGATTAATAACATCACTAGACCTTGTAACTCCTGTTCCGATTTCCACCAATGGTATATATAGGTCATAACCATCAACGTTTTCTCCTGTTTTGGTCTGTTCGCTCAAAAAAAAGTAGAAAATTTTGAGAAATTCGCATAAACAATCCTTATCATTGTTCTGCATTATATACACACCTTCTTAGAAACAACAGGCTCTTCATTCTGTAAATATCATAATTAGTCATTAAAAAATGCACATGTAAATTCTGGGAAACATAAAATTTCATTGTTCTATCCTAACTTTTTTTGAGGTTTTCCTCTTTTGATGAGTAGACACATTGGGTTGGAAATCTCCATCATCTTAGAAATCCTCGTCATCTTGGAAACCTTCGTCATCTTGGAAATCTTCATCATCTGGGTATTGTATATTAGAATTCCGCTCAAATATGCTCCTTGTAATCTCTTTCTGTACCTTCATCGATTGGGATCCAATTTCCTGTGCTGTGGTAAACAACAGCTCGGCCTAGTAAGTCGTAACATTAATTAGAAAAGCATGAGGAAAAAAAGGAACAACACTATAATTAACAAGATGAGCGTACATAACGTGCGTCCAATTATGACATCCTTCTCCTTTCAACAAATCTTCTCTTCGTTCTCAAGAGTCATTAGCTTTAACTTGGGAAGGGAAGAAAGACTTGTTTAAAAAAAGAAATCTGAAAAATCAATAAGAATATAGTATCTACCTCCTGCTCTTCTTGAATGATGGTATGCCAAAAATTGTTTAACATAATCTTCGTTTGCTTCATCCTAATCATAAAATGTATAAAATTAATATGTGGTGGGGATTATAAACACAACAAGCACAAATAGTTCATCAAGATCGAGTGGTGGCCAACGTCGAACATGATAGTCATCAACAACTTGACCTAGAACGGTATTCAGATTGTCAAGTGCTATAATGTTGGTATAACATGATAGTCAATCTGGGCCAAGCCCATCTTCAAAAGATGGACAACATTGAACGTGATAGTTCATTAACAACCTGACCTAAAACAGAGATACACCCTGTTCAGATTGTCAAGCGTTTAGATGCCAATATAACACACATAGTCAACTTGAATATCCCAGACCCACCTTTTATCCTATAGAAATAATAATTTATTACTTAACTCTGAATGTTTTTAGAGCGAGAAATGCTTTAGATTGGAAATCGTCTGAGTCACTGCCTGCAAGCATACCAAGGGTCCTAGTATACGTGTTATACTCTTTTGTTTTATTTCCTGTCCAATTTTCTCTGACAGAATTAAATATATTACGGCAAGAGTTGCAACTATGGAGTTGTACTATTTTTCTAATTGCAATCGCAATTATGTTGTAATGCTGTAATTATGACATAATGCTGTAATTCTGGTACAATTATATCATAATGTAATTATATATAAGATCGGAAGACAAATAAAAAATTGTAATCATCATCATCATCACCATATAATAATTATCCACTTTCAGATTCAATTCCTTATTATTCACCACTTTCATAACCATCACCATATAGAAATGAATTCTCGATATAAGAATCATAATTAATATCGTATAATTATTTATTATGTAATTATATATAATGTATTATTAATAACAATAATAATAATTGAAATTATTAATTAATATAGTTAATATTATTCGAATTTTCTAATTTTCGCCAAGAAAAATCCCGAAGTATTAGAATGTATAGGATCAAATCTTACAACATTTGATAATAAATCTTGATTACTATTAATAATTTTCGGAGCCAAATTAAAATTTTCAATATCAGGAATTATTTCTAATTTGGCTTCATCTTTATGATTAAGTAAAAACCATTCAATTACATCTTCATTTTGTTTACGTGATAAACTGCACGTACTATAGATTAATATTCCTCCAGGTTTTAATAATGACCAACCATTGTTTAATAGATTTCGCTAAAATTATAAATAATAAATAAATAAATATAAATAAATATAAATAAATAAATAACGACGACGATATAATATTATTTATTACCTGTAAATCCTCAAGATTATTTAAACGCTCGGGATTCAAAAAGTTTTTTTCAAATTTATCCCATCCACATTTTTCATACTTGAAAAATTTTAAAATTTTAGAATTATTTTTATAAATTAATTATAAATAAATTATTATAAATTATTAATTAATTAAAGATTTTATTATAAACTTACTTTTAGAATATGTGAAATAGATCCATCATGTGTACATTCTGCATCCACAATTACTTTATCATATAAATATCGAAAATCTTTTATTTGTGGATCGGTTCTTAATATTTTTGGCGCCCAAAACGGTTTCACTGATTTCTCCCTTTGTTCTCTATTCTTTCTATTACTACTACTATTACTATTGTTCTCACAATTACTATTATTATTCACCACTACCCCACCACGTGCCATAACTTGTTTAATTATTGGATCCAAAAAAGATGGAGCAAATATATTAAAAATTGTTCCATCTGCAATAAATAATCTCGCTCGACTTATTTTATATTTCTTTATTATATTTTTACAAGTAGAAATTCGAGTACGAGAAATATCTACTCCAGTAATTGTACCATATCCATTGATACCTAATAAATCTGATATCATACATAATTTTGCACCTAACAATAATAAACAATTGTTTATAATAATAATAATAATAATAATAATAATAATAATAATAATAATAATAATAATAATAATAATAATAATAATAATAATAAGAAGAAGATAATAATTGTAATAATACCTGGAGCACAACATAAATCCAATATATGATCATTGGGTTGTATATCAAGTGACTTCACTGCTATTCCCGAACTTAGATCAATTCCATAAATCTATTCTTCCCATCATTAAATATTTTAAATATTAGTAAAATCATTCATATTTCTTTCTTCCTAATTATTTCTTAATGTATTATACCTTTCCTTCTTTATAACTATAAAATATATATATCGTTATTTATGATATTATAATATTATTTCATGATAAATATAATAATATTATTATATAATAATTATGTAATAATATTTTTTGACATACGCCAAGCAATCATTAATTTTATTCTTCCAATCCATTCCATAAAAACCATCCATTCCATCAACTTTCCATAATTTTGTCCCAATCTGAGTTTCTAATTCTTGTTGTGTTGGTGGTGAAAATTCTTCAAATTTATGATAATATTGTGTATTTATTCGAACATATCGTATCATTTTTTTAACTGTATATATATTAGGATCAATTTCATTTTCTTGAAGAAATTCTAAAAAGGCCGAGGGTAGCTTAGTAATCGTGAAGAACGTATCAAATTTAATACAATACGAATGAACTTTGTTTTACTAATTAATATTATTGTTAATATGATTGTAAATTAATATTGTTAACATTACGAATAATACCAAGTTTTCCGAGTTCATATTTATTAAAAATTCATAGATGAGGTTACGCGAATCATTGATTTTAATGCCTTTTAACGCAAGCTTTCTATTGGTTAAGTGAAATCTGTCGATTGATAACATCGATAATCTGATCAAAAAAAAAAATGTGCTCAGTTCTCTCACAAATAAGTTGATTGAGAATGAGTTTCTTTCGAAAGTCACGTTATACAAGTTAGGTCTCGAATATGAAGGTTAAGACTGTACCATTAATAAATTATCTGTTATTTACATGAATTTGTAGTTTTTTATTCCGATTACATTTTTGTTAATCCAAATAATTTTTTTTTTTAACGGAATATCAAAATTTTATCAGAATTATCATATATATAGCTAGGTAGTTATGATTGAAGGAGGATGAAATGAGTCATTTTTTGCAGGAATGAAATTCAATTGTTATATATAACATATATAACATTGATAACATATATAACATTTATAACATATATAACATTTATAACATATATAACATTTATAACATATATAACATTTATAACATATATAACATTTGTAACATAACATATATAACATATATAACATTATAACATGAGGAATTTTCTTTCAATTCTAAAAATTCCCAGATGATTGACAGAAATTATTCATGATATAAATGAACAATTGTAATTGATAATTCTTTATCAACGGGCTTTTTGCTTATAATGCACACGTAAAAATTTTGAATTCTAAGAGTTTTTAATATATATATATATATATTTAATATATATATTTCTCTAAAATGGGGGAATTTTTAAAAATCAAATATAAAAGTTTAAAACAGAAAGAAAAAAATAATAATTCTAAAATAAATAAATGTAATAAATATTATAAAAATCCTTCAGTTTGATTATTTAAATTCTTATCTTATATGCTTAAATACAATATATAAAAATTCATCGATACGAGTTTTGATAACTTTTACGATGAATTTTGCTTTAATAAATGTAATGTTTGCGATATAAGCAAAATATAAATTGCGTATCGAAAACATTCTTAATATACTTATCAAATGGGAAACCAATAAAACAAAGGTGAAAAAAATTTATAAAATAAAAGAAACGCTATAAAAAAAAAATTTTCTGAAAATCTCTATAAAACCACACAAAAATCGCTGTAAAATAGAATTAAAAGACTATAGTGCCTTACTATTTATCCTGAGAAAAAACCATCACACCACGAGAATCATTTTATGACAAGATGACTACATTTATTTTATATAAATAAATGAATCATTATTAAATGCGCTTCAATGTCGTGTTATAAATCCATGTCTTTTCCTTCTTTTTCTTCTTTTTCTTCATCTTCATCCGTATATGCTTCATCAGAACTTGCTTCATCGCTCGAGGAATCTTCGTCTGTTGCTGCATCAGCTGCTTCTTTCGTAGCGAATCTGCTGACATATTCTAATAACATTTTTTTTTTCTTGTAAAAAATATGTTTAACAAAAAATAAAATACATATATATATATTTTTGATTTAATAAAATTTCATTTTACCTTTGACTCTTCCTTCATATGTATGTGGTTCTCTCATTAACAATGCGGCAGCTTCACCATTAAGTGGATCTGTGGGATTTGGATATCTTAAAAGTTGAGGAAGGAATACCTCAAAGATATTAATCATATCTAATATTTTAAATGTTTTGATCATTAAAAATTTATTGTAAAACGCCAGACAAAAAAAAATTCATAATTCAAAAATTCAATAAATTCATAAATTCAAAACTCCAAAAATCCTAAAAATCTTTTGATATTGAGTTCATACCAAACATTGGACTCCAGGTTTGATTAATTACATCGAGACAAACAGAACCACTACTAAAATCAAGTTTAAATTGATCCGCGATTAGTATTAATATATCATTTATTTGTAATCAATGATGAAATTAAAAATATAATTACAGCTCATCAATATTGGGATGAAAAATTTTGTTCATGAAACCAATCGACGGTGATTTGTATGGATATTGATCAGGGAGTTCAACGTGAACTTTCCAAACACCACCCGTGAAAGGTGCTTAAAATAATTTTATATATCAAAAATCTTTAGTAAAAGGTATGCAACAAAAGAACATAAAAAAAAAATAAATAAATAAAAATATGATTTATGAAGCAAGTCAAAGGAAAAGCAACATACTGTCTTCAGGTCCATGAAACCGAACGTAAAATTCTTGCATGTTATCATTAACAAGGGAAACTTCATAATCACTCATGAGACTATAAAGTTAGGAATAGATCCATAAAAAAATTATTTAATCGTCAAATGAATAATTTATTTTTGAACAAAAATGAGAATACTTTCTTGTATTCACATTTTAACGTGATTAATAAACTTACAGTTTCATTACGTCAGTCTCGATCCTTCTACGTGGCGTGGTCATTCTTGAAATATTTTTTTATGATTTGTAAGGTGTCTTAAGGATGGCACTACTTTTTCTTTAAAGGTTGTGGAGTGTGAGAGTAACTTGAAAATCAAAGAAATAATAATACTGGTCCAAAGTTCTTTCTATCAGATATATAAAAGTACCACGGCATAATCACATGGTCTGTACAATAAACTAATCACTTCACCTTTCTCTCAATGTTGTACTTGTTACGAGACAATTATCGAAACTTTAATAATTGAATTTATTATTTTATTTTAATATAATTGTAATATAAATTATAAATTTAAATTTTTAATTGATTTTCTACTTCTTGATGTTGAAATGATATCTTTCCTTTAACTTTTAAAAAAAATTATAAAAATTATACTTCAAAATCTTCTCAAAACTGAAACTATTTGAACTTTATAAATAACTCAATAAGGAAAAATTCGAAATAAATTCAGGAGCTAATAAATCCAAAGCTTCATGACATAAGTGTGTTACTACTGTTTTTAATTTACATGCAGTAATTTACCAAGAATATCAAGAACAAAATTTTCCCTAGAAATCATATGAACTTTTACGTTTTTCTTATTTTAAAAATATATAATTTTTTATAATAATAATAATAATAATAATAATTATTGTTATTATTATTATTATTATTTATTATTTATTTATTATTTTTCTTAAAATTTTATTTTATTTTTATTTATTTAATAGAGAAAGAAATAGATGATTTTTTTAATTCAAAAATATCAAATTTAAACTTTAGTATTACAGTTGCCACTGGGTAAAAACAAATATAATGAACCTGACCTGTTAATATCGAAAACTGGTTATATCGAAAATAAAAAGTCCTGAAATGATTTTTTTTTTACAATTGATATATAATTGATTAACGAACATCATATAAAAATTCATCAAGTTCGTTATATTCAGTGGGGACTGTATATAGAAATATAACAAGTCATTTGATATAATCAGGTGGTTTTTGATATGCAACTTATCTTCGTATTATGAAATGCTTAAATACATAATATATGCTATCGACCAATTCCCTTATTTAGGTTAAAAACTTTATCATGCGTCTTCATTTCTTCATTAAAAAAAAGGACCCACATCACGTTTCAACAGCGATCCCCAATTAAAATTAAATCCGCAGTATTACAAATTAGTGTCATCTTTGTCCAATCAAAATCTAAGAAAAACTAATCGAAACTGTGTAACTTAATTTGAATCAAAAAGTATTCTCCCGAATCCAAAAACAATATAATTGTCCCTTCGATGGTTTTTCCTACTAAAGATAATTCTAACTCAAATGTTGGACCGGTTCCTTCTATTCTCCCACCAGGTCGTATACCTTCAAACGGATCTATATATGCCGTTTTGGATTTTTTCAGTATATCTCTACCAAGAGTAACTTTATATTCTTTCGCCTACATGTTGATCGTTGTGGCAATCTGTGTGCTCGCCTTGGCTTTTGTACATAAGGTAAAAAAATTTTTCTTAATCTAAGAGTTGTGAATTTTCTTCTATAATTTCATCTGATCTTTCACGCAATACCTGTTTTGTATTTTGATTTCACTACGCATTGGATATGGATCACATTTCAAAGATCATAATTCATACGCATTTATAGTTTTAATATGATTTTTTCCTGATTACAATCGTTCTATATAATTTATCCGTAATTTTTTATATTTCATCTTCCGTACAGTTAGAGGATATCCAAATAGAATGAATGACTTGGTTAATGCATTTAGATAGAAAATTTGATAAATTGATACTTAATGCGTTCTCAAAATTTTTTTTTTTTTTAAAAAAAATTCACTTAACTAATAAATACTAATAAATAAATATTATTTTCATTTTATTTAAAAAAAGCATGTGGCCAAGCCTAGTTGGAGACCTAGTTCCCAACAACTGAGCGAAAAAGTTAGATTGTACATGGCTCGATCCATGATCGGCGATGCAACTCGTAAGATGTTCAATGGATGGTCAAGATCGCGCCAGGATAATTCAACAATTTCTAATAGGGATGAAAAGAGTAGACGTTTATCGCCTGATACATCATCTTCGTCCTCCACATCCTTGTCGCCTTCTGTATTACCAACGCACACCGCATCCCCTAGATTATATAAAAAGACATCAAATTCTCGACTGGCATCTCAACGACGTTCAAATTCACGCCCAAAATCTCAGCCACAAATTTCATCCATTTCAACAATAGACGATAATTCGTCTGATAATTCGTCAAATAATTCTTCAAATGATCAACTGCTCGAACAACCTTCAACAAGTACCGAACTTGATGAATCAAAAATAACAGTAACAATTAATGTTGCAGATGCATTAAATTCTCAGGTCGAACAGACCGTCAATGTGAATTCTCATTCTCAAGAAAGCAATTGTAAGATAGAAAATAACCATTTAGATGCGAACCTTGAGAATGTCTCTTCGACGACGAATAATAAACAGAATCATCCTGAGCAAGTACTTACTTCAGATCATATTGATTCTTGGAATAATTCTTGTCAAAATTCTATCTCAAATCAAGATGAAAAGGATAGGCGAGTAGCCCTGGATATTATGGCACCATCTCTCTCATTACCTCCTCAGAATTTATCTCCTATATTACGTAAAAAGAATTCAAAATCTCTATTAAAAGGAAAGCGAAGACAAAATTCTCGTCAGAACGATCAGAATGGATGTGAGGATCAGTCAAGGCATAATATAATTGATCTAAATTCATCGGAAACCCAAATTATACAAAAAGATAATCAAGAATCGAGTCAAAACGAAACATCCGTAAAATCGGGGCATAAAAGACGACGGAAAAGGGCCAAGAATTCTAAGAATAATAATCAACAGACTTTAAGACGAGATCAACGCATTGAACAAAAATCATCAAAGCAAGATTCCGTTACAGATCAAGAACTTACACAACATAATGTTAATAGGTTATCAAAATCAATTTCTTCCAATTCTTCCGATGACACAATTGGTTCAATATCTTATCCACTTTGGCAGAAATCATTACGTGATCAACAAGGTGATCATACGCAACAATCATTGAATGAATTGAATAGATCTGTTCAACCTGATGAATCTGTAAAGAATTCTAAATATGAAATTTGGCAAAAATCGGAAGACCAAAATCTAGATGCAATTCATTATCAACCGCAACAACATTCAAATCATTTAAGCCATTTAAGCCATTCAAGCCATTCAAGCCATTCAAATAATTCGTCATATTTTATTCCTGTTAACAAACGTAATTCAAATGTTACAACTATTCCAGCAAAAGCAACGTTATCTGAAGTGAATGATAAAAATGCTAATATGTTTCAACGATCCGATTCTCCATGGAAACATAATGGATTGTCCTCATCTTCTCACATAGAAACCGATATTCAATCTATCAATCAACCGATCGTTTCCGTGAATAAATTTACCTCATATGCAGATGTAATTGCCCTTAATAATAATAATAATAATCATCGAAATTCTTCAGCCACATCAAAATCGTCACAGATTATACTTCCTACTGAAAATAAAATTGCAACTCCTGCACCTACCGCTTCAGTGAGGAAATCTACTAATCATCAATGGTATTCTCCTTTCGGTTCTGGTCTTTCAATTCAACTCAATACACCTTCATTACCTCGGGATAATTATAATCAATTAGAATCCTCAACCAATTCGATATCTTTATTTTCTTCTGATTCTTCGCCAGTAATGCCCGAACGTAGTCGATCTACAATCGTACCACCTTCTCCAATATCGGTTCCAAATAATCGTCATTCATCAACGTCGTCGATGTTTTCATCATCATCACCTTTTTCCAATTTATCCCAATCCTCCATGTCAAATAAAAATCCTTCAAATTCCACATGCATTTCGCCGACAGCTTCCTCGTTAAGGGGATCCTTTTTCGGAAGAAAACATCCAGTTTCGGATAAAGAGAAAGGAGAATTAGATGGTATTAATAGGGAAAAACTGAATGAAAATAAAAGCCAAGCTACAACGTGGTACGAGTCACGAAGATCTCAACAGCCACAATTTTCTTTGTTTGATAAACGGTTGTCCTTCATGTATCCTCCAAAATCTTAGCCACATTCTTTTCTTTTTTTTTCTATTCGAACAAAATTATTAAATAGGAAAAAAAACGAATGAGATGTAAGGTTCAAAAAGGTGAATCAATGCTATTAGTATTTAAAGGTTTTAAATGTATCAATGTATCAATCTATTAGTTTATTAGTTTATTGGTCTATTGGTCTTATTGATAAAAGAGTTTTATCAT
This sequence comes from Diversispora eburnea, assembly GCA_910592015.1. Lineage (NCBI taxonomy): Eukaryota > Fungi > Glomeromycota > Glomeromycetes > Diversisporales > Diversisporaceae > Diversispora > Diversispora eburnea. The sequence goes on along the minus strand of CAJVPK010000208.1, from coordinate 2,991 downwards.
TAATAAAAAAAAAAAGCGGAAACAAGTATATATAATCCTAATCATGAAATAATTGGTGAAGAAATTGTGAAGGATTAAGAATTGCGATTTATTTCATGCTGATGATAAGTTTTATTTTTTTTTATTTAACGTTATCATAATCAAGACCATCCATCACTTATGAAAATATATATATATACTTGACTTGGTTATTTCTTATTATTTTCATATGTATATGAATTATCAAAAAAAAAAAATAAAAAATTAGTAGTAGTAGTCAACACATTCGAAAAAAAAGACGCGACAATTTTTTTCAAAAAATTAGTTGTACTTATATGTAAAAAAAAAATATTTAAATATCTTTTTTAAAAAAAAAAATAAACATTTATCTCTGGTGATAAATATTATAAATAATATTATTAAAATTGTATAATTTTGCTTTTTTAATATTCTTATGTCATAATTATAGCCTTGAAGTTAGTCAATGACTATTTTATATCAATTAGAATTTTACGTGGTCAACCAAATTACCAAAAAATAATAATGTTTCAGTTCCTAAATCATGTTAGTCACAATAATTACATTAATTACATTAATAAAATTAAAAATAAAGATGGTGATAAATGAATATTTTATTTCCGAGAACGTACAGGAAATTTAAATAAATTAAACATAAAATTTACGCGAAACATTTATGTAATACATAATTTACATGTTATAAATTAGGTAACATTTTCATTTTGCAATAAGGAAGAAAATTATTACTTTTATTTCTAATATGTAGCGCCACTGCACCTGTGAATTCTAGATTCTTTTAATAAATAAAGTTTCATCCGCATCAGGCTCTTTGACAAAGTGATTGGCATTATAAATGGTTATTTTTTAACCCACTTCGGTGGTGTGGGGAAATAACAGTCATATGATTTGACGAACAGATCAATTCGAAGGATCATGACGTCATAAATACTGAGCCAATCAAAATCAAAGTTATTTTCCTAACGGGAATTTATTCATGTGACATATACAAAAAATTTGCATATCATCTTGTTTGAAAAAAAATGGAAATGAACTTTTTACAAAGTGTTTGAAATGGATGCTTTGAACTTTCTGAACTTTTGTTGAAATAAAAAAAATTAAACAGCAGACAAACAAAAGAGTATAACATATATACTAGAACTTTTGAAAATGCTTACAAGTAATGACTTATATGATTTCCAATCTAAATATCTCTTATTCTAAAAACTTTCAAAGTTAAGTAATAAATTATTATTTTTATAAGGTAAAAGATAAGTCTGAAATATTTAAGTTAACTATATATGTTATATTAGCATCTAAACATTTAACAATTTGAACAAAATATCTCTGTTTTAAATTAAATTGTTAATAAACTATCACATTCGATATTGATCATCTTTTGAAGATGTACTTAATTCAAATTAACTATTATGTTATATCAACATTACAGTACTTGACAATCTGAATTCTGTTCTAAGTCAAGTTATCGATAACTATTATACTTAATGTTGATTACTAAAGTCAAACCTATATATAATCAATTAAATTTTGATGATAATTATAGCAGTAGGTGATATTATTTGAAGAACCTATATATAATCACATCATATAAAAAATATATTACTGGTGATTATAAATTTTTATAATTAAAATTGTTAGAACTTTATTATATTTTATATTATATATTATTTTTTAATTTAAAATTTTCATTCATTTCAAAACTAAAATTTGAATTATCTACTTTAGTTATTTCAAAACTTATATTTGTTAAAAAAATATTATTTAATTTTGTTTGTTTTTTACTTATAAATTTTATTTTTTCAACAATTTATATATATTTTTTAAATTTAATTAAATCTTCAAAACAAAAATCATTTGAATTTTGTTGTTCAAAAAAACTTATTTACTTTTTTTAAAAATACAAGACCTTCTTTAATATTAACAGTAGGTGGTTTTTCATTGTCAGACTCATTGTTAATATTTTGTGATACAGAATTATTTTCTTCCAATATTAATTTAATTATTTAATCATCTATTAATAATTCTTCAGTAACTATATTATTATTATTTTCAAATTCTAATGAAATATCTGTATCTAATAAAAGATTATTAATTTTATTTTGATCATATAAATCTTCATCTTGCATATTATTTTCAGCATTATTAATTTCTTCTTTACTTGTATCTGGTAAAATTTTTATTTTTATCAAACAATTTGTAATTGTTGACAGTATTACTTTTTCTCAAGCTTTTTCAATAAAATCAATTGCTTCTTTAATATATAATTTTCTAAAAAAAAAATTAAAAAAAATAATTAAAAAATAATTAAAAAATAATTAAAAAATAATTAAAAAAATAATAATTAAAAAAATTACAATTTATCTATATTTTCATTTCTTTCAAATCTTCGGATAAGGTCACAATGTTACAGAATAAAAATATCATGATAGTATAATACTAGAAACATCTGTAGATAATAAATAATAATTTTAGAAAATAATAGTATTTAAAATTTAATTAGTAAATATTAACTTATATAATAAATAATAACACTTTAATAATTTTTCAACTAATATTTATAGTCTGTAATACACATTAATTAATCACAGAATAATAGTACAAGATCACGTTATAGAATATTAATTTTATTTATTTTTATTATATTATTATTCAATATATTTATTATTTATTTATAATTTATGTTAATCAAAGATCATGTAACAGGTGACTCACCAGGTTGATTACCAGGTGAATCACCTAGGTAAATTACCTGTTGCATGTAACAGGTAAATCATCAGGTTGATTACCTCTTGCTAAAATTAGTAAATCATTAATTTGATAGATCGTTGCGTGCAACAAATCAAAGGAATATAAATATGAGTCTTCCCTGACCTGGGAAGAGGGGAGTCCAAGAAGTTTTTAGTTCTCAATAGTTTAAGAGATCAGAACAGAGTTGTCTCTTCTAATTAATATATAATTTAATCCTTTAATATTTAC
>CAJVPK010000207.1:0-49272 GCA_910592015.1 Diversispora eburnea | reverse complement strand
TATAAAATAAGATAACAAATGTATAATATTTTTAATCTTTCTAAATTCGACAAATTTAATCGAAACAGAATTATGTAATTGTTTTTTTAAACATATTCAATTTAATTATTAATTAAACTTCTACAATACCAATAATTAACTACCCAACATCTCTCAGGAAATAATTTAATGCTATAATTATTATTTTAATGATATGATAAAAATTTAATAATAATTATTTTAAAAAGGAAAATAAAAGTCTAATGTTTGATAACATTTTTTATTAAGCTAAATTGTTCATTTGTAAATAATTTAAAGTCATAATTCCCTTCTATGTAATTTTTCATACGTGTAACTTCAATTTTTATTAATGAATTTTTTTTGACCAACAATAAGAAAAAAAAAATAGAGGTTTATAACTAAGAATATGATTTGTGGATTAACGTTAAATCAAGAGATAATAGATTTCAAAAAAAATGTGTTGTGAGTATTGGGCATTATTAACATCGCACTCCTATATTTGGGAACAACACTTTACAATTTGTGGCAACAACTCAACAATTTGTTTTGTGCAACTGACAATGTCATAATTATACAAGGCAAGGCAGCAATGGTAATTTAGGAAACGGCAAAATTTGAAATAGAGTAAAGGACATCTTAAACAGAAAGTGTACAAGTTTGAGATGCTAAAATTTTTGGAGGAATCTTTCATTTTTTTAATTAGAGATGTTATGTGAAATTTATTATAAAATTAAGATGCACAGACCATCTTAAGATGATAGTTATTGTAATTGTAAGATATTGTACAATGGTTTATTTATTGTAATCGTAATATTTGTTAAAATTAATTTTATTAAAAAATAATATTTGTAAAATATATATTACAAATTATTTGTAAATACGTAAATAATAATGTAAAATAATTGTGAAATTATATTACAAAATAAAAATTATTAAAAACATACAATGTAAATTAATTGTGAAATATAAAATAAGGTAAAGATATTACAAAATAATCTTACCATGAAATTCCAAGTATTAAGAAAATAAAAGGATCAAGATCTTATCATGGGTTTTCCAAGTATTAAAAATAAATAAAATATCGAAAAAAAAGAATCAGGTAAGTTGTTTAAAAATATTAAATAGAAAAGAATTTTATATGCCTAACAAATCCGCAGGTTCAAATCCAATGTAATTACTATTAAAAAATAATATTAAATTAATTAAAATAACAAAATGACATTATAATTGTAAAATTTACAAGTCAATTCCAGGGATGAATAATTAAAAAATAAAAAAAATAGATTTAAATTTCCAGATTAAAGGTTTATTAAAAGAAATAATAAAAAAGTAAAACGAAAAACAAAATATATAACTTTTAGCTAAAGGCTAAAAAAAATTTCAATCTTTTTTATTTTTCACTTTTAATTAGTCTATTATGCTAGTAATACACCATTTACATTTTGGCTAAAAAAAAAATCTTTTTAAGAAAGTGTCTTTCAAAACTTGTAAAGTTTTTTAGGGCTCCCAAATTAAACATTGTCCACTGTCTGCTTTATATGAATTTTCTTTAGAAAAATATTATAATTTTAAGTTTGTCAATAAATAATTAAATTTAAATTTGAGCAAAAAAACGAAAAGTATTAAAGTATTAGAGATCACTACTTTTTCCATTTGTTCATTTGACAATTTCCTTATTTTATAAACTGAAATTTCATGACCGTTTATTAAACGACCTTACTCAACTTCTTGAAGAACCCTATTGATTATAGTGTCACAATTGAAGTTGGTGAATCACCAGTTAAACAAAATTTTAAAGTTCATTCTTACATTTTGCAATCTCGTTATCCTTATTTTAAAAAGAAACTTAACGAAACGTTGTTTAACGAAAATAATGTCAAAGTATTAAAAATGCCTAATATTTCTGTTAAAGTATTTAATGTCATTATCAAGTAAGCATTATTCTAAAAATTTATCAAAATATTAATAAAATATATATTAATATAATTTATAAATTAGGTACATTTATGGTGGAACAATTTCACTAGAAAATTAGAAAATTCAATTATTTTTGACCTCTTGACTACTTCACATGGGCTCGATCTTGATGAATTAGTTGAGCATCTCCAAACTTACCTTGTTTATTTTAAAATTAGCACGACGATTTTTTTTTTGTAAACAAAAATTTTAATAAATAATTGTTTCAAGGATTTCATATCACAGATACTGCACAACGATGAAATTTTTTCACTCGAAAATCATTTGACTTTATTTTTTATTCACTCTTTAGAAGATTTCATGTAATATAGGACTCTTAATTTATACTTATTGATATTTTTAAAGGAGCAATTGATCGTACATGTAACGTGCATCTCGTAACTTTTCAACAAATTACTTCGTCAAGATCAATTTCGCTCTACCTTCAATTATATCAGGAGTTACATCAGTAACTTTTTTAGGCGTAAATTTTCGGAAATTTACGCCTAAAAAAAATATATTTTTTTTTTTTGAATTCGCGCGCGATTTACGTGATAGGGAGCGATTTTTTACTAAAATATTTCTAAGATAGATCGAAATTCCTGGTTCCTGGCTATATTTAATATGTGTTTCATTCCTATAGAATCGATATTCATTTGAGATATTCACGTTTAAATTCGGACGTCCTTGAAAAATTTCGTAAAAAATTTTACGGAATTTTTCAAAAATATACGAAATATTGTCACCGAAGTAATTTCTTGAGCACGCGGATTATCACGGGGGATGATAAATTGTAACATTAAGATGATTGTACGAGGATAATAACTTGTGTTGTCATTCAAAAGATAATGTACGAGGATGAAGGATGAAGTACAAAGGATGACGGGTAAAATTTGAATGAAGGTGAAAAAGTATAAAAGAAGTGGCCATTGGAGATTGAAACAGTAGTCTTAGTAGTTTCTTAGACTTCAGTTAATTAGATGCACAAAATTGTATAAAATATTAGGTTTCGTATTATTTTTTAAAAAAGTTTTTTGAATTTTATGTTGCAACGAGTGGAGTACTCGGTTTATTAACCATTGTACTGTATGTTCATCGAGTTTATATTTATTTGATGATGTTAGTTAAAAATCTTTATAATAAAAATATATCTATCTTAGCATTTTATATTATCAAATCGAATGGAAGCAGAATAGATATTTACTAGAATCCCACTTTGAAATAATAAATGAAGATCATTAATATTATCAATAGAAATTTATAACTCTTTATATAATTTATTCTTATCACATGAAATGCCGAGTCATTGAGAAAGAAATAAAAAAAAATTACGAAAAAAGTCGAAAAAATGTGTTCCAAATTTCCTTAAAACACATCAATGCAATTACATCTATATTATTTATAATAATTAGAGTATTATCTTTCTTTTTTCTCTTCTTTACCTTAAAGCGGATGTTACAAAATTAAATTGCTTTTGTTCATTACATACAAATTGCGAAAAACCATTTTATTTAAAATTCAAAATACGATCATTATTTTCCTTGACTAAAAAATGGAAAAAAAAGGAAAAACCATCTGCATCAAAGAAATTAAGGAAATAAAAGAATTCTAAAAAGGATTTATTTATATTTCTTTATTTTGGATTACCCAGTTAATCAGCTTAAAATAAAAAAAAAAAATGAAAAAGAAAAACGCGATCTCTAATTCAACCACCGTCAAGGGCGCTATACAACACAAACATATAGTTTTTGGTACTGGCATCAATGCACACGTTGATATCCTGACCATTCTTGTAATTAAAGACATGGGAATAGTTGTTGCTATTATACTTGTTCCCAAAGTGACTTCCCATGCTGATGCTGATGCTTGAAACAATATTTCGAAAAAGAATGAAAGTATAAAAATAATTTGAAAAATAGGTATGATAGAATTATATTCTTATTATCAACTGTATAAAAATGAAATATTATTTCAATTTAAGTTAATTTAGAATTGATTATGTGAAAATTTCAATCAATGATATGATGATAGTATAATAACGGGCTATTTAAACTATCTAACTAAATATTTTACAAAAACTTTTTGACTGTTGTAATTATAATTTCATCATCACCATCATCATCACCTAATCAATAATCACTAGAGACTTTTAATAATAATAACATTATTACGAATTGTAATATTATCATTATGACTACAAGTAGTAATATTATTACTTGTATTAATAGTGGGATGGAGTGTTTTTTAATATCATTCTTTGATCATAATGTTTGTAATTTATATAATTTAATATTTTGCTGTTTTTGTAATTTTCATGATTATTTTGTTAACATAGAGTTATCATCAACAAAAATTTATTAGCAAATATAAGCATCAAAAACTGGTCAGTAGAAATAATCAAGAAATTGTTGGCTTGTAATTTTTAGCGAGAACATTTCTTTAGTAATTAAACATTTCATTGTTCGTTAGAGAAGAAAAAGAAACGAAGAAAAAATTTAGGAACAAACACAAATAAATAAACAATTATTTGCCATATTTAAGAAGTATAATCTCAAATCGAGTCGTGGTAACAAATTTGTATGTCTCTTTTTATAAAAAAGTTTTTGAGAAAAGACAAAATTTATTTTGTTAATTTGTAATGATTTTAAATATTTTGGAATAATTATATCTTAATAATGAAATTCAATATAATGTATAGTTTAATAACTTCAATAAATATAATATGATAAATTTTTTTTAAAAAAAAATATCTCGTAAGTCCATGGCCACGTATTATAAATATTATGATTTTTTCAACATGAAGATTTTTTTACTCTACAGGCATTGCATTATAATATTTGTTGAGTTAATAGCTCCGAACTATAAAATACAAGATAAATTAAATGTTAACCAATATATCTGTGCATACTGTGTATAAATTTATATAAGTATTTAAAAAACAATAAAAAAAACAAATGAGAAAGGAATTATTTGTTTGATTTATTTTTTAGATAGAAAATATTTATTATACAATATTGAATAAATGTGATTAATTGAGAAATATTTATCTGAATCTTATTTAGTATATTTACTCTAATTTAAGATTTAAATATAAAATAAATTATCAATTTAAATATTTCAAGAATGGCAGTATCTCATAGATTATTTATTTTATTTTATCTATTAGGGACCATCAGAATTTACTTAATTGGAGTTGTGTGTATTGACTAGTAAATTATAATACAAATTTTAGGAGTGTGACAACTTTATAAAAGTGGATCATAACATCAAATTGTCAAAGATTTATTGCTATACAACTTTTCTGTAACATAAATAAAAGTTTTGAGTTAATATTTTATATATTTATCAAATCATTAAAAAAATCATAACTGATAAGATGAAAGATAAAATTTAATAATAGTAATTTAAACTGATCATATAAATTGATATTCGAATATCATATATGAATTATTATCCAAACAATTCGTTCCAATCAGTATTGCTAAGACTAAAATTTGAATATTGAAAAGGAGGTAAAATAGGTAAAGGTTTGCTTATGAGAGATGCTTCAGAATGAATAGTTTCAACAGATGATAATTCAAAATCTTCATTTTGTATTTCTTGATTTGCATTTAAAAACATAAGTGAATCTTCAGTTTGTTCATTAATTGTCAATCTAAAGACCCATTCATCGAGTATACCTATAATGATTTCAGCACTTGGACGTTTGGATGGATCTTTGTTCCAACACTTTTTCATCAATTCTGCATAACATTGAGGTGTGCCTTCTTTAATTTTAGGTCGAAGTCCTTCAAGAATTGCTAAAGCTAATTCATAATCATATGCTCTATCAGAAAATGGTATTTTCCCTGTTGATATTACCCACATAATAATTCCAACACTATATATATCAGAAGCTTGAGTATATGGATTTTTTTTTAATATTTCAGGTGCAATATATGGTAATACACCATATATTTGAGATGATGTACTTTCATCTGCAGGTTTACAAAATCCTAAATCTCCTATTCTTATGAATTTTATATTCTCATATGTATCAGTAATCATTAGATTACCAGGATGAAGATCACAATGAATGTGTCTTTTATAATGAATAACTTCTAATCCTCTGAGAAAAGAAAGCAATAACTCTAATCGTTCAGTCCATGATAATACTTTATTTTGTTGAAGAAAATTTCTTAAATTTCCATTTTTCATATATCTTAAAACTAATGCATATTCCAGTGTCTTTGGATCTTGAGTTATACCAAAAATTGGCAGAACATATTTGGAACGACAGAAGAAATTTGCTAGTAACTGTATAATTATAAAGATATAAAATAATTATATTTATATATAATGCACAAAATATTTTAAGTATTAATATATTTAATATTTACCTCTCTTGCAAATTCAATGCTCATTTTATTTGAATTTTTAAGTTTTTTCAAAGCAACTTGATTGAAATTGTATATTTCAAATATCTCTTCAGGCATATCTATCCATTCTGCTTTCCAAACAGTGCCAAATGCTCCTTCATCTAAATATTCAATATCTTTCAATTTACTATAATCAATCCATCTCCAAATTTCCCACTGATCTGCATTTTCATCTAACTCTGTCATTTGGATAATTACATTAACTATATTATTAACATCTAAAGAAAATGTCATATATTTCACTTCTAAAGATCTGCAATCTTTACATACATTTTTTCTTATATTTAAATTTCCACAATTATGACATCTACCAGAATCTTGAAAATTTTTTCTGCAGATTTCAATGCAACCATTCTTTTGCCAACAAATACAGCAGTTGTGAGTTTTAACATTTAAACCTTCGTCTAAATTTTTAATGGAAGATTTTGAAAGTACTAAACTTATATCCTTACTATTAGTATTTTGCTTTAATTTATTTTGATTTTTCTTAATTGTAGAGATTTTATATTCATCTCTATGGGCAAATTCAATTATTTGTTGACCATGATCATTCCCGCCTTCAGCTGATTTCAAGTACCACTGAAATGCTTTCTCTTCATCTTTTGTTGTTCCAATTCCAAGTTGATAACATTGTGCAAGATAAAATTGTCCAGTAATATTTCCCCCTTCAGCTGATTTCATATACCACTGAAATGCTTTCTCTTCGTCTTTTGTTGTTCCAATCCCATTTTCATAACAAACACCAAGATTATGTCGTCCAGTAATATTTCCCCCTTCAGCTGATTTCAGGTACCACTGAAATGCTTTCTCTTCATCTTTTGTGGTTCCAGTCCCATTTTCATAACAAACACCAAGATTATGTTGTCCAGTAATATTTCCCCCTTCTGCTGCTTTCAGGTACCACTGAAATGCTTTCTTTTCATCTTTTTTGGTTCCTATTCCATCATCGTAACAAAGTCCAAGATTACTTTGTCCATTACTATCTCCTCCTTCAGCTGATTTCAAGTACCAGTGAAATGCTTTCTCTTCATCTTTTGTTGTTCCAATCCCATGTCGATAACAACTTGCAAGATTATATTGATCAGTAATATTTCCCTCTTCAGCTGATTTCAGGTACCACTGAAATGCTTTCTCTTCATCTTTTGTGGTTCCTATTCCATTTGAATAACAATATCCAAGATTAGACTGTCCAATACTTTCACCTCCCTCGGCTGATTTTAAGTACCACTGAAATGCTTTCTCTTTATCTTTTGTAGTTCCAATCCCATTTTCATAACAATCTCCAATATTAAACTGTGCTTTACTATTTCCCCCTTTAGCTGACTTCAAATACCACTGAAATGCTTTCTCTTCGTCTTTTGTTGTTCCAACTCCTCGTTGATAACAACAACCAAGATTATGTTGTCCTGCTATATTTCCCCCTTCAGCTGATTTCAGATACCACTGAAATGCTTTCTCTTCATCTTTTGTGGTTCCTATCCCATGTTCATAACAAAGTCCAAGATTATATTGTCCAGTAATATTTCCCCCTTCAGCTGATTTCAAGTACCACTGAAATGCTTTCTCTTCGTCTTTTGTGGTTCCTATTCCGTTTAAATAACAATATCCAAGATCAGACTGTCCAATACTTTCTCCCCCCTCAGCTGATTTCAAGTACCACGGAAATGCTTTCTCTTCATCTTTTGTAGTTCCAATCCCATTTTCATAACAACGTCCAAGATTATATTGTCCAATAATATTTCCCTCTTCAGCTGATTTCAAATACCACTGAAATGCTTTCTCTTCATCTTTTGCAGTTCCAATCCCATTTTTATAACAACGTCCAATATCTAATTGTCCAGTAATATCTCCCCTTTGAGCTGATTTCAAATACCACTGAAATGCTTTCTCTTCATCTTTTGTGGTTCCTATTCCATGTTCATAACAACGTGCAAGATAATTCTGTACATCACTATTCCCTTCTCCAGCGGATTTTAAGAGCCACTGAAACATTTCCTCATCTTCTGTGATTCCATTTTTATCACAATATATATATTCCATTTATGCAGGGAATATAAGTTTTTAAAAAGAATAAATTTTGAAATTTAATATATTTTATATACGAATTCGAGTAGATTTGAATGTGATGAATTTACTATCTAAACCAAGGTTGCACAGTATGAGAGTAGTAAAATTTTATAATTTTTATATGTTTTAGGATGGTAAAGTTGAAATTTCAGGCTAGTCATTAGTCGTTTATAAATATTTTTCTAATTTCCAAATTGGTTTGTCTTACCATAGAATATTCTATTTGCTAATTTCTAAAATTGTTTCGTTTTGGAAAATTCATTAGGTATTAGAACTTTATTAAATAATCCATTTTGTTTAACCGATCTGTATTAAGAATGCTCTTAGAAAATTCTGGTTTTCATGAACATCCAAATCTCATTGTTTAACTATAAATAGGATATCTTTTTGGAAATCCATAATAGATTTCGTTATTGTTAATTAAATAAATACTAAAATTGTCGAAATAAGTGTAATTAAAATTTATTATTGTCTATAGGGAAGGGTGTATTTTCTAGAGAATAACAACAACGACAATTCAAAGAAATTTAAAAATAATAATTCAAATCAATTTATCAAATTTCGATGGCTTCCAAAACTTATAGTTTTATTAATTTATGTTTAATGTATTAATTTTTATTGTCACCGCTTACCCTATTTCGGTATTTACCACAGAAATCTGTAACAATGGTGGTATTCGAAGAGCTTAATATTTGAAGGACAAGAAATACCTCGAGGTACAACATTTTCTCAAATATTTATTGTCTATTTTTATGTTTGATTATTTATTATATCTTATCATATTTTATACCCCGTTTACTAATTGTGATATGTATTTTGCACATTGATATTTTCTTAGATTTACTATCGAAATCTTATTTTTTTTGGGAAATATCATTATTACGCAATGCCGAAATATGTCATCCTAAAAGCATACCGCTAATTTTTACCACAATAATAATGTAATATGTCCGAGAAAATATCAATGGTGTTAGTACCTGATCTGTCATTTACCGCTCAATCGCCTATACCGTCAGAATTTCACGACTTTGTCGTTGATTTCACGGTAAATCCACTATCACATATCACGTATTCATATATTATTAGGTTATCATATTAAAATTAATTTCGAAACGGGAAAAAGATCTGAATCCTAATGATTATTATCTGAATGGGAAGTATAGGAATAGGAACATGTATAAGCATAAGAATTATGATTATCATTGGTAATTATTTCAAAAGAACTAGATTCTTCCGTGGCTTTGCCACGCAGATTTTCTATTAGTTGTTTCAAAATTTCAGAATTCCGTCAACTGTAATGAGCGGTCCTGTAGATTGATAGATCCCGCTTTGTGTCCGAAATGTATAGATATCATCCCTGCCTATTTAAAATTCAGCACTGCATAACCTTTTGACTACGAAATCGTGAAATCGCGAAATGGACGCAAGTATTTATTGTTATTATTTTTTTATTAAAAAAAATTTTTTTCTTCCTTTTCCTTCTTTCACGAAATCGGCAAACTCGGCGAAATGGATGTAAGGACGTAAGTATTTATTATTTTTTTTTATCAAAAAAAATTTAAACAATTTACTCACCTTTTTTTTCTTTCCTTTACTTCCGTGAAGCTGTAATCGAAAGTATATAGGTTCTTTCTACGAAATCTGAGAAATCGGAAAAATGGACGTAAGGATGCGAGTATTTAGTTATATTTTTTTATTAAAAAAATTTAGAATCAAATTTACTCACCTTTTTTCTTCACTTTTCTTCTTCCTTCTAATTCCGTGGAGCTGAAATTGTGGGTATATAGGTTCTTCTTTCTACGAAATCGACGAAATGACGTAAGGACGTAAGAATTTATTATTATTATTCTTTTATTAAAAAAATTTTTAAAAACAAATTTCTCACCTTTTTTTTTACTTTCCTTCTTCTTTTAATTCCGTGGAACTGAAATTGTGGGTTATAGGTCCTTCTTTCTACAAAATCGGCAAAATGGGCGTAAGGATGTAAGTACTATTTTTTTTATTAAAAATTGCCTTCCTTCTTCCCTTTGCTTCCACGGAGCTGTAATTGTGGGCATATAGGTTCTTCTTTCTACGAAATCGGTGAAATGGACGTAAGGACGTTATTATTTTCATTCATCTGTCTATTTTATTCTTTTTTTCTCTTTTTTTTTATTTCATTTTGTTTTATTTTTCTTCATTTTTTTTTTCATTCGAAACAACGATAATAATAATAATAAATTATAGAGATTTTTTTTTTTTTTTTTTGTTCCTTTTTTTTTTATTTCGATTCGAAATGATGATAATAATAAATAGTAAAACTCTATACAACAATAAAATCAAAGAAATTCGACACCAACCCAGACATTTATATTAATCGTTTCTCGTAAATGATGATAGAACAATTATAATCAATAATCATAATTAAGTATCAATTAAGTATTTTAAACTTATAACACTTACATTTGTCCTTCTTTTGTAATATATTTCGCGTACGGAACCATACTCTTTCAATTTTTGATCGATATTAGATAAATTTGACTAAATTTTTCCATCATCCTGACCAGTTGGATCAATGTCCAGTATTGTTGGATCTAATAATTACGGATATCATCAAGATAATTATGATGTTAAAATGTTGATATTAAGTTATCACAGATTATAGTGGTAATGGTAATATTAATAATATACCTATAATAATTGAAAAAACTTACTATCAGTTGAAATCCAGTTTAGGTCTAAAAATATCTTCCCATCATTTCTAATCTTAAATCTGCTCAATTGATCAATCGGAAAAAAAGCCTAATTTGACAGTCATTAGAACAAATTACGATATTGCTATAATTATTGTTATAATTATTGTTATTATTAATTCTATTATTAATGGTTGAAATCGTTTTTATTGCAGTTGATATTTGGAAAATTTGGAAAGAAAATCAACAAATTGATAGATTTATAAAATGAGATAGATCTTGGTATTGTATGATGTTAAAGACGTTGAAAAAGCAGTTAGTGATTGCACTAAAGGAATAGAGTGGATACTTGTTGTTAATTGTAATAAGGGAGTCGCTAAAGAAGTTAATGTTTCTGGAAAATTTGAGGATTCGATATGATGATAAAGGTCACATTTGTTGCATCTGCTGATGATATTGGGATTGTATGAAAAGTCGATGAAGTTGGCTTAATAATCGTGAATATTGCGAATCTCGGGAATGTTGAATTTATATTTTCTTGATTATTTTGATTATTATAGTTATCAGGAAATAAAATTTTATTGATGATGATGTTTTTCCGTTATTGTTGTCGCTGTTAATTAAGGCGGTTATTAGTGATGCGTTTGTTGTTGCTGTTAATTAAGGTGGTTAGTTATGATGTGTTTGTTGTTGTTGTTGTTGATGTCATTGAGCTGAGCTTAATTATTTAAACTTTTTTCTTCGAATTGAATGATGTCGTCATCATCAGATCCATCTACCGAATTCATAATTATTATTTTATTATTATTTTCCACTTTTATTTTTATTTTAAAAAAACCAGCTTTTGATATGATTCAATATGTATAATGAAATTTTTGAAAGAAGATGGTATTTATCCTTTTAAAAGTACAGTACGCATATTCATCACTTACGTTTTATATATATGCGCAGGTTTTTGGTGTTTTTTCTTTTGTTGAAAACCTCACACTGTAACTATCATGATGATCTCAAGACTTCCCAATGAAATTTATTATAAATGACCATAGCAACGAATCTTTTTGTCATTATTTGGTGTCATATATTCATAATATATTTTTCGTTGCTTAAATCATATTTTATGCATTTAATTGTAAAAAAAAGTTTTAATAATAATATTCTTATCATCATCAATCGTTATCATCATCATCAATTATCATACTTTTATTATATAATAGGCGAGCAAAAGAATTTTTGAAATATTAAAAGATGGTAATTATTATTGGCACTTAATGTGTCAAAAGTTAATATCATAAGAAAGGATATTATAAGTTAAAGAAAATATATATCTGATGTAGATACGAAGAATTGAAAGATATCCATAGAAAAAGAAAAAGTCAGTCGTTATCCTAAATTATTCGAGTTTAAAGAAATAATTGAAGGACAATAATTACCTCGAGGTACATTTTCTCGCATATAATATTTATTATGTTTGATTATTTAGTTTTGATATTTATATTAAAAAAATTAATTTCAAAGTGGAGAAATCAAGGAAACGCTAATTAGGCTTAAAATACCATATTATTATTTTTTGTTTACCACCATCATCATTTTAAAAGAAGAATGGTTATCGATTGATTAAATTGAAAATAACAATTTAAATGAGATTGAATCCTTTAATAGAATTTATGTGGGGTAAATTAAATTCATTATTATTATTTTAATTATCTCAATTACACAACAATTTAATTTAAAAATTATAATATAAAATAATTTGTTTTCCTAGTTTCATTTATCGTCACAATAACCATTTTTCACTGATTTACTACAACTAATATAACTAATAACATTAGTAATAATAATGCTATAAATAATAATAAAAATCCTTATAAATATAATTATGATTGATTTATAACAATATGTTCATTTTTTTTTATAACATTACATTTTTTTACAGATAATAGTAATTCATGGCGTCGAAAACAATAAAACTGGTTTTAAAACAATATCAAAAATACAGAAAATATCACCATTGGATATATTAAACAATTTTATGATTAATAATAACGATGAATCATTAATATTTCCAACAATAACAACAACCAAAATTGCAAAAAAAAAAAAACACCAATAATAACAGTACCAACGTTATAACAAATAGATAAGACACAATTAACACAAACGACTCCAATAAGAAATAATAATAATTATAATTATAATCAATATTATTATCACCAAATTCATACTAATATAATTACGTAGTTAGTAACGTAAATGTTACACTACTGTAAAAAATTCAAAATCTTTTGAATAATGGAATAGTGTATACATACAATTTGGAAATCGGTAATTCCTTTGAACAATAGGATTAGAAAATGAAATATGATAATTTAACATTATTTGATGATGTGATGATGATGATGATGAAATTATATTCACGACAAGATAGGCTATTAATTATTAAAACCATAATATCATTATTATAATAGCTGAAAAAATTGCTATGTTAGTCACTTGAGATAATTTTTTTTAACAATGACCATCGTTATTATTATTATAGGTACGTAATAATAATGATGTAAGAAATTAATTATTGCCAATTTTAATAATAAATTAATTATTAAAAATAATATTACTACTAGTAATATTATTATTATCACTACTTGTAGTACTATTATTAACGGTGGGATGGAGTGTTTTAATTCCATTCTTCAATCAAAATGTTTGTAATTAGTATTATTTATTATACCAAGAATTGGACAGCAGAAATAATCTTGAAATCGTCAGTTGGCTTATATTTTCCTTGAGGAGCAATGAAATCCAGATTTAGTATATACAAGATTGAAATTTTAATTTTAGTGAGAACACTTCTTTAGTAGAAAAAAATTTTATTGTTGGTTTGTTAGAAAATATACTTAAGTAACAAACTTAAATAAATAAACAATTTTTGCCACATTAAAGAAAGTTTTTGAATAAATATAATATCGAATCAAGAATTGTTCTGCAAAAAAAAAGAAAAAAAGCAAAATCTTAGCCTCTTTTTAAAAATGTTGATGAGAAAAGACAAGTTTAAATTTTACATTAAATATTTTCCCCATTAAAATTTAATCAATAAATTAATATTAAAATCTTCTCAACCCATATCATACTACTTTTTTTACTGCCATTAACAGGTATTGTTTTATCACAAATAGAAAACATTAATAAATATGACCGAAATGAATGCGATCTAAGTTACTTTTCTCTGGAGCTAAAATACATGTAATATAACCTTTGGCATTTTAAAAAGACTCAACTAAATGTAAATTATTATCTTGATAAATAATAAAATGGTTACCCTTATATTTGAAAGATTCTAAAAAATATCAAAAAGTATAATAATTTTGTAAATGCATGTAAATGAAATAAATTATTATTTATACAATAAAAATACCTTTTTACATTCTCATTAATGTAGAAATAATAATTATAACGAGAATACAATCGAAAACTATTCCAGAAATTGTTTTATTGTATTACATTGTCGGTTAAATAGTCATTAGTAAAAGTTCACATACTTTTATCATTTTTAATTTTAAGTAAAATATAGCGATGTTTGAATTTACTTAATAAATAGATTTTATTATCATTGAAATATGTAAACTATTTAGATAATAATATTATTTATCTTATTGTACAGTTTGGAATTCGTTTTTTAATAATCTTAAATACTTCATAATCTACAATAGAAAAATTTTCATTAATTGTTCTAATAGGTTTTTCATAATAATTAATATATCTAGTATCATAATCACACAAACATTGTTCATCTTGAGTAAAATCGGAAGCATTCGATTTCATTATAAATTCAAAATTACCAAATTTTGGTCCATAAATATTCTTATCAGAATGAATGCCAGCAACTAATCGGCTGATAATACCACTGGTTGAAGCCCTGATATTATTTACAACTCTGCTGAGAATTGAATTTTGAATATCCCCATTTTTTAACGAAAAAATGAAACTGTCATTTATTACCGTACAAGCACCTCCTGATGAATTATTCCAAGCTAAAGGATTATAACCACCGACTATTTCATCAGTTCCAGCAACCTTAGCAATCACAATTGTGCCAGCATATTCATTACACATCTCCCAAAATGTTTTGGGACGAAAACCATCTCGACTTCCTCGAAGAATTAATTGAAATTCATAAGGAATATTTGATAAAGAATAAGTAATTGATTTTCGATCAATCCATGATGAAAGTTCCGCTACATGTTCTTTGTTGATTATAGTCGAGAATGATTCATTTACTTTTGACAATAATTCAGGGATTAAAATTGTTCTTGAAGGCAATTCCGAATTTGAAATGATTCTTGCTGGTAAAACAAGTGATTTAACAGTTCTATTTGGGAACATCTGCCGTTGGATCATGTCATCCCAAAGCTGTTTTTCAAGAATTTTTTCGTAAGGCTTCACTCTCTCCCAAATATCTTCACCAGAAATATGAAAATATCGGATATTTGGTAAACATTGTTGTAAGGTTGCTTTCAAAGTCTGGAAATTTTCATTAGACCATTCTTCCAAATTAGTAGGTAAAGTAGAACTTTTTGCAATTCCCCATTTAATAACATAATCCCAAATTTTAATTTCTTCGACTTTCAAGCCATCTCTTTGTAAAATAGAAACCAATGTTGTTTCTTGGAGTGAAGTAAAATCTTCAGATTCAAAAATCAAATTTGGATGTTTTGTAATAATATCATTATAATATTTTTTCAACCTTTTAAATCTGTCACAACCAAAGATTTTATGATAAACAAAGGAGAAATGAGTTCTTAACCAAGAAGCTTTAGATTCGATAAGGTAACTTTCTAATTTTACTGATAGTTCTTTAAGTTCTAATTCATTTGCATTAACCATTACTTCATAAATAGTTTTTGTATCCATATTTTCAATATCAACAATTCCACCATAGATATATCTATAAAATATATTTTCTATCTTATTAATAATTTAATATTTAAAGTAACAAATAAATTCTTTACGTACTTAAGAATAATTTCGAATGTTTGAACAGAAATATTTGGCTTAATAAAAGTTTTGATATGATTTTCATTCGTAGTAACGTTCTCTAATTCTTTATCAAAGTAGGATGAACGATAACGTAAGACAATTGAATGTGCAGTAAAATATTTCATATTTTCTCCTTTATCAACTTCAATAACAACATTATAATCTTTTTTGTCATTAAGAAGTTCCGAAAAATCTTGAGATAATTTATCAAAAAATTCAAAAGTCATTTTTTTATTATTTTAAAACTTCAATAACCGTACAATTTATTGAGCATTTCTTATAAGGTAATATCTATTAAATAGTTTTGTCAAACGTAATACTACACATTATCTATCTTCCTTTTTCGTGATTCGTGAAAACAGTACAGTGTTACAATTATTCATGCATGATAGTGATGTGGCACAAAAACGTCCTAAACTATTTGGATGAAATTATCCTTGTGCGTCACATTATATCCTTCATCCAAGATGAAAGATAATATCCTCGTGTTTATGGATGATGGTGGATGAAAGTAAATAATGGGAAGATATAAAAATAGCTGCAAAAAGGAAGAAGAAAGAGAGATTCCCTTCTCGCGAAAACATTCTTTTTTTTGATGCTTAAATAATTTCTTAATAATTTTAGTAATAGTAAATAGTTCCAAAATAATATTAAATATGAAATTTTTCAACTTGTTTGATAAGTAATAACAATTTCATGCAGTTATTGGGTAATTTTATAACTTTGCTTCATTTTCCATGTTACCGAAAATAAAAACCAATGCATTGTATTTTTCTTTATAATAAATTCTTTAAATGAACTTTACTAGTTTCTCTAAAATATTACTGGAAAAATATGATGAATTTAATAATGTTGAAGAAACTTTAATGAATTTATTTACTTATATTAAAAATAAGTATGTAATTAAATCATTGATATCAATTTTAAAGGAAAAGGAGAAATTAGATTTTTTATTCCAAGTGATAAAGATTAGACGTTACATTATCTTATTCAAATGTAATAACTTGTATTATTGTCATCAATTTCACCCGAATCAACATCAAGTTCATTAATTTATCAACAATCTATTTGTAATATAAAAAGGTATATAAATATTTTGTAACTATAATTTCATCATCATCATTATCATCAATGATCACTTCAGAGGGATTTTTTCTTATAATAACCATCGTTATTATACATAGATTATTATATAATGATAAAGTATTAAATTATAAATTTTTATTACGACTTTTAATATCATTATTTACTAACAACAACAAGGAATTCATTATTATATTCATTTTCGGATGTAATAGGATCTTGGTACGGATTATTTGATGATGAGTGATGATAATGATGAATGATGATAATGATGAGTGATGATGATTATGATGATTATGAACGATGATGGTGATAATGATATTATAAAAAATCACAAGAATTAGATTTCAATACTAAAGAAAAACACTTAGAAGAATATCAATGAAAAGAAAACATTATCCTCTTTTATGTTCTGATCAAAGTTATGGTTATTGGAAGACTATGTTCGTAAGATATACTGTAAATACTTATGATTTCATTTCTATCTACCATCACTCTCTTATCACCACATGACAATAATTATAATAATAATCATGCTTCATTTTATACAGTAGAAAAAGTAAATAAGCATACTTTCAGGCCAGCAAAATCCAATTCATATAGACAGGTTATGCATATGTAAGCAATGCTATCACAAAAAATTTTTATAACAGGAAAGTTATATTTTTTTTATTAATTAATAAATAAAAATAATATTTTTACATGAAGAATGGATAAATAGTGAATAAATTAATGAAAGACAAACAAATGAATGGAAGAATGGACAAACAGACAAATAAAAAAATAGAAAAATAGATGAACTGAAGAATGAATAAATTTATAATTAATAAAAAGGTAAATGACAATGGATAAAATAATAATAAAATGATAATAAATTTTACATATTCCGATACACGTGATTATGCTTATGTACGACCATATAATCTAGAATTTTTTTATGCATATGCACGTTATGCTTATATGCAGTATATTGTAAACAAGATCACGTTCCTGTTCATCATATTCAGCCAATAAAAATTAATCTCTCGCGTACTTATAACGTGCTACAATTTATATGAAATTTATTGGCTTGAATTTAAAGATCAGGCACGTTCAGTAATCTTTTAGAATACCTTTTTAAATAATACTAATTTGAAAAGAGCGATAATACAATTTGCGCAATTTACTTAATCTTTCCAATTTAAATCATGGATAACAATAAAGAATTTTGAAATAAAAAACATTTCAAGGCTTATTCAATTTTTTTAATTTTTTAAAAAAAAAATTTATCCAATTTAATCATGTATACTAATAAACTATTTTGAAATAAAAAACGATTCAAGGTTTATAAGGTTTATTCAATTTTTTTTTCAAAAAATTAAAAAATAAATTATTAATCATTTCTTCTGATTAATTTCATCGAAATGAATTTAAGATTACATATCTTAATGCATGTGAGAATTTGCATCACTGATCAATCCAAAGCACATAATCAAAATTCACTTATGTTTTTAAATGCAAATCGAGAAATAAAAAATGAAGTGAATTTTCCGTTTGTATATTATTGCCAATTCAGCAATCCATTGATTTAACATGCACTTAATAATTTCAACTCTTGAACGTTCAGATGGATTTTGTGCCGACACTTTTTCATTAATTCTACGTAGCATTGAGGTATGTTTTCTTTAATTTTTGGTCAAGTCCTTCAATAATTTCTAAAGTTAAATCCTAGATCATATGCTCTTAGAAAATGTTATCTTTCCTGTCCAACACTATATATATCAGAAGCTTGAGTATATGGACTTTTTTTCAATATTTCAGGTGCAATATATGGCAATACACCATATTGATGATGTCATTTCATCTACAGGACTACAAATTCCCAGATCTCTAATCTTATGAATTTTATATTATCATATGTATCAGTAATCATCAGATTATCAGGATGAAGATCACAACGAATGTATCCTTTATCATGAATAACTTCTAGTCCTCTGAGAAAGAATGCAATAACTCTAATCGTTCAGTCAATGATCATGCTTTATTTTGTTGAAGAAAATTTCTTAAATTTCCACTTTTCATTTATCGTAAAACTAATGTTGTATATTCCATAGTCTTTGGATCTTGAGTTATACCAAAAATTTACAGAATAAATTTGGAAAGATAGACGAAATTTGCTGCTAACTGTATATTTATAATGATATAAAATAATTATATTTAAGTATAATGCACAAAATATTTCGAATATTAATATATTTAATATTTACTTCTCTCGCAAATTCAAGGCTCATTTTATTTTCATTTTTAAGTTTTTTCTAAGCAACTTGATTGAAATAGTAAATTTCAGATATCTCTTCAGGCATATCTATCCATTCAGCCTTCCAACCAGTACTAAATGCTCCTTAATCCCGTTATTTGAATAACTACATTATCAATATTATTAACATCTAATCTAAAGATAATATCACATATTCCAATTCTAAATGTATGCGATCTTTACATACAGTTTTTTTTTATTTAAATTTACACAGTTATGATATCTGCAAAAATCTTGAAAATAGTTCTTGTAAATTTAAGGGCAGCCATGATTATCAGGAAATTTTATTAGGCGAAAATTTGCGCAAATTTTCAGCACCTGCGCAAATTTGAGCAAATTTTTATCTTTATTTTTTCCGTTTTTTCAACCTCGCAGAGCGATTTATTACTAATATGTTTCTAAGATAGAAGCAAATTTCTTGTTCTTAGCTACAGAATGATATGCGTTTCATTCCGGTAGCATCAATATTCGCGGAGATATTAGTATTTAAATCGGACGTTCGTGGAAAATTCGTGCGAAAAAAAATTTGCAAATTTCCGCAAATTTTCGCACGATTTTTTTACGGACATACGAATTTAAATACTAATATCTCCGCGAATATTGATGCTACCGGAATGAAACGCATATCATTCTGTAGCCAAGAACGAGGCCTTCTTTCTATCTTAGTTAAAAATCGCTCTGTACCTCGCAAATCGCATGCGAATTTGAAAAAAAAACGGAAAAAAAATATATAAAAATTTTCGCAAATTTGCGTATGTGTTGAAAATTTGCGCAACCTTTTGCCTAATAAAATTTCCTGATGATTAATTTGTCAACAGATACAGCAGTTGTGATTTTTAACATTTAAGTCTTCAATACTGTTGTTGGTTCATCTTTTTTAACATTAATTTTACTCTAAATTATAAATATTTGTGATGTCCAATATTAGAACCTTAATTTGATAAATTAACATCAATAATAAAAATAAAAACATTATGAAAATTGAATAACAGCATATTGATTTAAGATCATTTATTTTTGCATTTTTTTATGAAGATCTTGGATCAAAATCAATAATTTTAAATACTACAATTCTTGATTATTTAATATTTAATAAATTGATAAAATCTTAATTCAAAAAATTCATAAGATAAAAGATAAAATTTAAACAATACAATTTAAAGAGGATAATAAAAAATAATTACTTTAGTCTAATTATATAAGTTTATATTCAAATACCATATATTATTACCCAAATAATTCATTCCAATCAGCATTGTGACTAAAATTTGAATATTGAAAAGGAGGTAAAATAGATAAAGGTTTGCTTATGAGAGATGCTTCAGAATGAATTGTTTCAACAGATGATAATTCAAAATCTTCATTTTTTATTTCTTGATTTGCATTTAAAAACATAAGTGAATCTTCAGTTTGTTTATTAATTGTCAATTCAGAGGCCCATTCAATGAGTATGCCTTTAATGATTTCAGCACTTGGACGCTTGGATGGATCTTTATGCCAACATTTTTTCATCAATTCTATATAACATTGAGGTGTGCCTTCCTTAATTTTAGGTCGAAGTCCTCCAAGAATTTCTAAAGTTAATTCTAGATCATATGCTCTGTTAGAAAATGGTATCTTCCTTGTTGATATTACCCACATAATAATTCCAACACTATATATATCAGAAGCTTGAGTATATGGATTTTTTTTCAATATTTCAGGTGCAATATATGGTAACACACCATATATTTGAGATGACGTACTTTCATCTGCAGGTTTACAAAATCCTAAATCTCCTAATCTTATGAATTTTATATTATCATATGCTTCAGTAATCATTAGATTACCGGGATGAAGATCACAATGAATGTATCCATATTTGTGAATAATTTCTAATCCTACAAGAAAAGAATGTAATAACCATAATCGTACAACCCAAGATAATGTTTTATTTTGTTGAAGAAAATTTCTTAAATTTCCATTTTTCATATATCGTAAAACTAATGCATATTCCTTTGTCTTTGGATCTTGAGTTATACCAAAAATTGGCAGAACATATTTGGAACGACAGGCGAAATTTGCTAGTAACTGTATATTTATAATGATATAAAATAATTATATTTATGTATAATACACAAAATATTTCGAATATTAATATATTTAATATTTACCTCTTTTGAAAATTCAATGCTCATTTTATTTGAATTTGTAAGTTTTTTCAAAGCAACTTGATTGAAATTGTATATTTCAAAGATCTCTTCAGGTATATCTATCCATTCTGCTTTCCAAACAGTGCCAAATGCTCCTTGATCTAAATATTCAATATCTTTAAATTCATTATAATCAATCCGTCTCCAAATTTCCCATTCTTTTGCATTTTCATCCAACTCTGTCATTTGAATAATCACATTGACAACACTATCATTATCTATAGAAAAGTATAGTATATATTCTAATTCTAAATATTTGCAATCTTTACATATATTTTTTCGTATATTTAAATTTCCACAACTATGACATCTACCAAAATCTTGAAAATTCTTCTTACAAACTTCAATGCAATCATTTTTTTGCCAACAAATACAGCAGTTGTGATTTTTAATATTTAAATCTTCGATACTGTTTAAACTTTCGATGGGTGACTTAGAAATTGCTAAACCAATATCCTTACTATTAGTATTTTGCGTTGATTTATTTTGATATTTCTTAATTGTTGAGATTTCAAATTCATCTCTGTATAAAGATTCAATTAATTGTTGGCCACGATTATTTCCCCCGTTAGCTGATTTTAAAATCCACAGAACTGCCTTCTCTTTATCTTCTGTTGTTCCGATTGATTTTAAATAACAATTTCCTAGACTACACTGTCCACTACTATTTCCCCCTTCAGCTGATTTCAAGTACCACTGAAATGCTTTCTCTTCATCTTTTGCGGTTCCAATCCCATATTGATAACAATTTCCAAGATTACACTGTCCATTATTATTTCCCCCTTCAGCTGATTTCAAGTACCACTGAAATGCTTTCTCTTCATCTTTTGTGGTTCCAGTCCCATTTTCATAACAAACACCAAGATTATGTTGTCCAGTAATATTTCCCCCTTCAGCTGATTTCAAGTACCATTGAAATGCTTTCTCTTCATCTTTTGCGGTTCCTATTCCATCATCATAACAAAGTCCAAGATTACACTGTCCATCACTATCTCCTCTTTCAGCTAATTTCAAGTACCAATGAAATGCTTTCTCTTCATCTTTAGTTGTTCCAACCCCATGTCGATAACAACTTGCAAGATTATATTGTCCGGTAATATTTCCCCCTTCAGCTGATTTCAGGTACCACTGAAATGCTTTCTCTTCATCTTTTGTGGTTCCTATCCCGTTATCATAACAAAGTCCAAGATTACACTGTCCATTACTATTTCCTCCTTCAGCTGATTTCAAGTACCACTGAAATGCTTTTTCTTCATCTTTTGTGGTTCCAATTCCATTATCATAATAAAATGCGATACTACATTGCCCATTACTATTCCCTCCTTCAGCTGATTTCAAGTACCATTGAAATGCTTTCTCTTCATCTTTTGTTGTTCCAATTCCATGTTCATAACAGCGCCCAAGATTAAATTGTCCAGTAATATTTCCCCTTTCAGCTGATTTCAAGTACCACTGAAATGCTTTCTCTTCATCTTCTGAGGTTCCAATCCCATATTGATAACAACATCCAAGATTACACTGTCCATCACTGTTTCCCCCTTTAGCTGATTTCAGATACCATTGGAATGTTTTCTCTTCATCTTTTGTTGTTCCAATCCCATATTCATAACAAAATGCAAGATTATTTTGTCCTGTAATATTTCCTCCTTCAGCTGATTTCAAGTACCACTGAAATGCTTTCTCTTCATCTTCTGCGGTTCCAATCCCATGTCGATAACAAAGTCCAAGATTACATTGTCCATTACTATCTCCTCCTTCAGCTGATTTCAAGTACCATTGAAATGCTTTCTCTTCATCTTTTGTTGTTCCAATCCCATGTTCATAACAACGTCCAAGATTAAATTGTCCAGTAATATTTCCCTCTTCAGCTGATTTGAAGCAACATTGAAATGCTTTCTCTTCATCTTTTGTGGTTCCATTTTCATTACAATATATATTTTCCATTTATGCAGAGTATGTAAGTTTTTAAAAAGAAAATTTTGAAATTTAATATAAATTTGAGAAGATTTAAATTGATGAATTTACTATGTAAACCAAGGTTATAAGCGAATAGTAAAATTGTATTCAAATAAGTAATTTATATATGTATTAAAATATTAATTATAAGGAGGGTGGCTCTTACACACTAGTTATAAATTTTATGATTCACGTTGATCATCATTTGCTAATTTCTAGAATTGGTTCATGGCTTCATTGTAGTATCATTATCTTCTATAATTAGAACTTCATAAGCAATAAAAAAAATATATAATTAATAAGCATTTATCTATTTTGTATACCGATCTACAATTAAGAATGTTCTTAGAAATTTCTGATTATTGTTCAACTAAAAATAGAAATCTTTTTGGAAATCCATAATAGATTTCGACAATCCATCGATACAATCAAATAAAGAAATATTATCAAATTTTAAATAAATATGTTAGTATTATTAGTAATTATTATATATTTGGTGTTCAATGAATGATTTATTATTGTCTAATAATTTTCTGAGAATAACAATTGAGAACGTTGCCAAGCAACGACAATCAAAAAAATATAAAAAATAATAGTTCAAATCATTATTATTAAAAATTTCTCATGACATCCAAAACTGTTGGCTTTAATAATTTATATTTAATATATTTATTAATTTATATTATCACCACTTAACAAGTTCGGTGTCTATCATTATAGAAATCTGTGACACTGGTAGTAATTATTATTTGATTCAACTGAAGAGTTTAAAGAATTATTTGAATGACAAGAAATACCTTGAGGTACAACATTTTCTCGCACATCATATTTTCTATTTATTATGTTTTATTATTTATTTCATCATATCATATTATATTTAATTATTCAAATATTATATTAAGGCATCATATTAAAATCAATTTCAAAATATGATTTGAGCCCTAATAGAATAAGTGTAAGTATAGAAATTATAATTATTCATTAAAAGAACTACAACCACTGTATTTTACATACTCTCGATAATTAAATTTCTCGATAAATCCAATCATCATCACAACATTCTTATATGATTGGCATTAGATGGATTAGAATGAACTTGATTTTGATATACATTATTTTAAGTTGATGAATTGAAATTATAATTTCACTTTGAATCATGATTGATTGATTGATTGATTATTATTATTATTATTAATATTTTATATAATTCATATTTTATTGAATTATATTTATTATTTTATTTTATTTTTATTTTTTTTTTTATTTTATTTTTTATTTTATTTTTAATTTAATATTTATTATTTTTATTTATTTTTATTTATTTTTTTATTAATCATATATATTTATAGAATAATCCATTGGCTCAAAGTTATGCGCTAAGAATGAATCTCATTCTTCATCTTTTAAATTCTCAGAAGGAGGTGATGAAGATCGTTAATGATAATGATGGATTATCTCGATCGGCAATTTTATATGAAAAATTAGAGGATAACGAATTACCCACAGATTTTATAGATCCAAATATGATGGTTAAAGGGAATAAAGCGGGTGAAACAAACGAACTGTTTGATCAACAACAGAAATAAGGGAATTTATTATAATTTTCATTTTCGGATCTTGGTGTGATATATTAATGATGACGATGATATTAATAATAAAAAATCACTAAAGAAAAAAATACTTAGAGGAATCTCAAAGATAAGGAAATATCATCCTCTGCTCAAAATAAGTTTAAGGTATAGTCATAGGAACATGCTGATTCAGTAAAAAATGAATATTATTTAGAAGTTTATGATCGCTTGATATCCTAATTTATTACGACTTTTAACTTGTCTTCACTTCCATCATCACTCTCCTATCATCACTTCTGTCATCATTCTTTTTCATTCTTCTTTCATCATCACATAACAATTATAGACAATAATAATAGAATTCACCATAATCCCTTTGCTGAGGAGGAAGATACATATCTTAACGTACGTGAAAATTTGCATCACATACTGTAATTCAAATAATATCTTTTAATAATTATTGTACATATTAACGGATGCATAAAAGTCTATTGTCTAATTATGGATCGCTTTACATTTTTTTTAATTTGCAAATAAGTATTTAAACTATCATTTCTAGTAAAAATTTTTTTTTAGTTTTTTTAATAACTTTCGAACATAAAGGTGGATTGCGATTTAAGTTAAATTTTTCTATTATTACGCGAACCAAGAATCAAGTATTTTTTTTCAATACTACATTAATGTGATCAATGAAAATCTTCTGATACTACCAAAATTATTATTTCTACTAATTTCTTATATCGTGATTAATGTTATTGCTATTATTGTGATTATGATTATTATTGTAATAATTAATATTTCCTTTTGAGGTGATATTTTTTGTTGGTGGTGATAAACTTTCACCTGATGAAAATGATGATGATGAATCAGGAAAAATGTTAGTTTTAATCAAAGGAATTGAAGTCAATAATTGAAAATAAATCTATTTACTATTATCCATATTTATTTAATTTTTGAATTTATTAAATTTTTCCTAAAGATAATTCTCCCACCTTTTTATTAATTGGCATAATTTTATTATATGAAATAACAAATAACTGAAAATATGAAAACGAATAAATAATATAAATTTTTTAAATTTAAACAAGAATTAAGAAGAAAAAGGATCGCTTTTAAAAATTCTTTACTTTAAATAATTTGAAATGAAATGATGCTAAATTATTAATAAAAAAAAAAAACTTAAGCGATTTTATTGTTACGTTTATTAAATTAAATGTAAATAAAATAAACAAAATCTTCTGTGACCAAAATGAATGCAACTTAAGAATTACGCTTTATTTTTCTCTGTAGATGTAAACTACATGGCGAATCGCATGCCGTTCATTCTGTACATTTCAAAAAGGTTCAACTAAATGTAAATTATTATTTTAGAAATCTATCAGATTATAAAGTAACCATTTTATTATTTTTCATGATACTAAATAAATGGAAAAAAAATTTAAGATATTTAACATGATATAGTGTAAATTATTTATTATTATTTAGACAAGATTCACTTCTTAATAAATGATGCGTTCTCCAATTTTATGAAGAATTTTCATCTTAGAAATACTTCTGCACATTGAATTATTTCAGATATTTGAACTGATATAAAATATCTTTTTACATTTTTTTTTTTACATTCGCATAAATATTTGCCAATAGCATCGAAATAACGCACATAACGAGAAAACAGTCTCGGAACTTGTTTTAAATAGAAATCGCATAATTTTTATCATTTTCAATTTTTAAGTGAACATAGTGACGTTTTAATTTATTTAACAAATAGATTTAATATTAAAATAAAAAATCATCTAATTGTACATTTTGGAATTTGTTTGCTTAATAATCTTAAATACTTCATAATCTACAATAGAAAAAAAAACCCTAGTTTTTCTAATAGGTTTTTTATAATAATTCTTATTTCTAGTATCATAATTACACCAACATTCGTTATCTTGAGTAAAATCAGAAACACTTGATTTCATTATAAATTCATAATTACCAAAGCATGGACCATACGTATTTTGACCATTAGGATCATCATAGAATAGAGCTTCACTACTATCAATAACTCGGCTGAGAATTGAATTTCGAATTTTTCCATTTTTTAATGAAAAAATGAAACTATCTTTTGTTTCCATAACACCTCCTGTTGAATTATCCCAAGCTAAAGGATTATAACCACCGACTATTTCATCAGTTCCCTCAACTTTTGCAAGAACAATTGTGCCAGCATGTCCATTACACATCTCCCAAAATGTTTTGGGACGAAAACCATCTCGACTTCCTCGAAGAATTAATTGAAATTCATAAGGTATATTTTCTAAAGAATAAGTAGTTGATTTTTGATCAATCCAAGATGAAAGTTCCGCAACATGTTCTTTGTTGATTATAGTTGAGAATGAATCAAATTCAAGGGTTGAAATTGTTCTTGAAGGCAATTCAGAATTGGAAATAGTTCTCACTGGCAAAATAAGTGATTTAACACGTTTATTTGGGAGCATATGATGTAGGATTATGTCATCCCAAAGTTGTTCATCAAGGATTTTTCTGTAAGGCTTTACTTTCTCCCAAATATCTTCACTAGAAATTTGAAAATATCGGATAAGTGGTAAACATTGCTGTAGAGTTTTTTTCAAAGTCATGAAATTTTTAATAGACCATTCTTCTAAATTTGTAGGTAAAGTGGGATTTTGAGCAATTCCCCATTTGAGAACGTAATCCCAAATTTCAATTTCTTCAACTTTCAAGTCTTCTCTTTTCAAAATAGAAATTAATGCTGTTTCATGAAGTGAAGTTAAATCTTCTGATTCGAAAATCAAATTTGGATGTTTTGCAATAATATCATTATAAAAATTTTCCAAATCTTCAAATTCATTACCATCAAAGATTGAATGATAAATAAAAGAGAAATGAGTTCTTAACCAAGAAGATTTAGATTCAATAAGGTAACTTTCTAATTTTACTGATAATTCTTTAAGTTCTAATTCATTGGAATTGACCATTAATTTATAAATGGTTTTGGCATCAAAATTTTCAACATCAACTATTCCACCATAGATATATCTATAAAAT
The DNA here is from genome assembly GCA_910592015.1 of Diversispora eburnea. Taxonomy (NCBI): domain Eukaryota; kingdom Fungi; phylum Glomeromycota; class Glomeromycetes; order Diversisporales; family Diversisporaceae; genus Diversispora; species Diversispora eburnea. The sequence continues at coordinate 20,973 of CAJVPK010000207.1, read as the reverse complement.
ATATTTTATTTTATCAATAATCTCGAACTTTAATATAATTAATTAAATATTTAATGTAGTAATTGATTTTTGACTTACTTAAGAATAATTTCGAATATTTGAGCAGAAATATTTGGTTTAATAATAGTTTTAAAATTATTTTTATTCGTAGTAGCGTTCTCTAATTCTTTATCAAAGTGTGATGAACGATAACGTAAGACAACTGAATGTGCAGTAAAAGATTTCGTGTTTCTTTCTTTATCAACTTCAATGACAACATCATAATCTTTTTTGTCATTAAGAAGTTCTGAAAAATCTTGAGATAATTTATCAAAAAATTTAAAAGACATTTTTTATTATTTGAAACCGCACAAACCTCCATTGTATTGATCATTAGAGATTTTGTCAAACATAAAAAATTCATGTGTAACATGCCAAGTTGATTAGCTCTGCTCTGTAGAAATTATTTACAATAGTACAACAAGGATTTGCGTAATGTGATACTTTGATGAATGATCTTATTGGATCAGCAAATCTTTCATGATATTAAATTGGATTTTTATACGGAAATTAAATACAACTAAAAATGTAAAAATGACCAAATCTATAATCATTAGTTATGTATAAAAAAAAAAATTTTCAGGGAATAAGGCTAATAAACAACAACGGGAGTGCTATCCTTCTTTTCCAAGGTAACACTTCAGTTCTGAAGTAGGGGGTAATAGGTTGGTATTGATAATCGTATCGAGGTTTACTGCTTGAACTACTTTTAGAAAGATAATACAAAAATATATCAAGGAGAGCAAAGTGAAGGAAAGTTTATTTGATCATATTTTTTGAGGAACTATTTTTTTTTATTAAAATAATTAAATTAAATTTATTCGTAATTATTATTTGACTTTTATTTTAATTTTCCAATTTTGGAAAATTGAAAAGCGTTTTGTTGCTTTTATTATATTTGTCAAGGCAATTATTTATAAAAAATTTTGATTAAAAGTTTCTTAATTCAGGTTAATTAATTACACAAAAGCCAACCATTTATAAGTTGAAAATTATTTATTAATTTTTATTGAAATTTTATTTAAAAAAAACTTTATGTGATGCGAATTATCAAGCTAAGCGAAAAAAAATAAACAATCACCTAAAATTGTGAAATTATCATTGAATTCTGTATATGCATGGTATGTTTGCATTTAATTATTACAAAAAGGCTGAAGAAATTTCTAAAACTAACGGGTTTCACAGCAAAAGTGGCAGCATATTGGATTAAGTTCGAGTAAATTTTTACAAAGATAATAAAATAAACATAATAATAATAATAATAAAGATAAATCTTTCTTCATCTTCGGTAGGTGGTAAGTCAATGCAAGAAAGTTCAGTACAATAATTATTTTGACATTTCAATCGTTATCAATATATTATTTATTATCTTATTTGTAAGCGTTGTTTTATTTTGCAACTGTTATTCGTGTAGCGATTCAAAATAAAAGAATAAATTAACGTCATACAGAATTTATATTTACATAACTGCATATGGTAATTTATAATTATAATGCTGTGTATTAAAAGGTTCCTAAATCAGGATAATTAATTGCAAATTAATATTTTTATTGCACGAATGTCAGGTTTAAATTTCTAAAATAAGAAATAAGTTGATCACAATGTGATATAAAATATCATTAATTTCCTATGGGTATCACCGATTGTCAAATACAAAGATGATAATAATAAAGAAAAAGACAATAGAAATACTTTCTTCACCTTCGGTAAATGGTAAGTTAATACAAGAATGCTCAGCCCGATAATTGTGTTGGCATTTGTATTGTTATCTGTTGATCCAATTCCAATCTAGGATCTGGATAATCGTGATTAGATTCCAAAAAATGCGTACATATAGTTATTTTGTAATTTTTCTTATGTTATTTTCACTTCCACTTAGATTACTTCCACACTCAATTTAATAAATACAGTCGTTCTAATACTACCATCACATTTTGCATGAAATACTAATGTTTCTACTTCTTTGACAAAGTGGTTGGAATATTTTTATTCTTATAATTTATCTATTTCAAACAATAATAATTTTCTTATTATATCTTTCAACTATAAAAAGGGCTACACGAATCGATTTTATAATATTAGAATCTCTTATAGTAGCTTTTCTAGACTAAGTAGTATTTTAAACTATTATTACTCATATAATATCACATAATATATAATATTCATCTTCGTTTCTTTTTAAGAAACCTGCTCGAAAATATTTGTTCTTTTTAATACATTAGAATTTGCTTCAAATACTTTAATTTTGGGAAATTTGCTTGTTTCTATTATAACATTTGTTTTCATGATTCGGAATGGAATTATATTTCACGAATTTTTTTTTTTATTACCATTTTATTATAATCATTAATTTTTTGTTATCATTTCGTTTTGTAAAAGAACTTTTAAAAATTACTATAAACATGGTAAAGAAATGATTTAAAATATCATCACATGAAAAAATAAATTTTTTGCTGAAAAAATAAATCATTATTGCATTAAAAGTGAATTATGAAAAAAAATAAATAAAAATAATTTTTATTTTCATACATATATTATCAAGCATTTACTTGAAAATAATCTTATCATCTAATTGCTTTGCAATTTTTGCAGCCAAATTTGAATTCACCACTAAAAAAAAAAAGTAAAAAGTGAATTGGTACAACTATGATCGGCAAATTTTTATCTTAATAATGCAAAAAAAAAATAACAAGTCAATTATTCATCAAATAATTCATTCCAATCAGTATTGCTAATATTAAAATTTGAATATTGAAAAGGAGGCAAAAGTGGTAATAGTTTGCTTATGAGAGATGCCTCCGAATGAATAGTTTCAGTAGATAACAATGAAAAATCTTCATTTTTTATTTCTTGATTGCATCTAAGAACTCATGAATTGACATTTAATGAACAAACAGAAAATTCACTTAAGTCCATTCACTTAATATATCTTCGGCTATTTCAGTACTTGGACGTTCAGACGGATCTTTGTGCCAACACTTTTTCATCAATTCTATATAACATTGAGGTGTGCCTTCTTTAATTTTAGGTCGAAGCCCTTCAAGAATTTCTAAAGCTAATTCATGATCATATGCTCTATCAGAAAATGGTATTTTCTCCGTGATATTACCCACATATTAATTCCAACACTATATATATCAGAAGCTTGAGAATATGACTTTTGTTTCAATATTTCAGGAGCAATATATGGTAATAAACCATATTTCTCGGATGATTTGATTTCATCCAAAGGTCTACAAAATCCTAAATCCCCTAATATTATGAATTTTAAATTATCATATGCTTCAGTAATCATTAGATTACCATTATGAAGAACTTCTAATCCTTAGAGAAAAGACTGTAATAGCCATAATCGTTCAGTCCATGATAATGCTTTATTTATAGTAAAGTCCTTTGATTTCGGTAAATATTTATCATAGATATCAACTATCTTATACAAAATTGCAGCCAATATGAGCTCTGTAACTTTTATTATAACCAGTTCTAATATTTTTTAGTGAAAATATAATCTTTACTTATGCTCAAATAAAAAATATTTATTAAATTTTTTCACAAAATTTATTAGATATAAATTTAAAAAACATATGCATGTAAATATTCTTAAAAATAAAATTATATGAAAAATAAAACAATATATGCTTTGTTATATAATTATTTAATTTTAATAAAATATTCTATCTATTATAACTTTTTGAAGGAAATTATATAAAAAGAATTGTAAATGTTAATTGATTATACAAGTATCTTTATTTCTGATAAAAAAAAGAATAAATTAAATATTAAAAGTAAAGAAAATTCTTATATTCTGATCTTTAATCTAATTATATTAATAAAAAGATCAATAAAAATTTAAAATATTATTTATTTATTTGTATTATTAAAAACTAAATTATAAAAATTATAAATTTAATAAAATAAAAATAATAAAAATTTAATATTTGGTTGGATAACCGTTATTTCTTATAGCTTCAGAAACTCTATATCACATACTTTTTACTAATTGAATAAGTTTACTTTGATCAATTTTGTATCATTCAGTTTGTAATGCTGCAAAAAATTCATTTTTATTTTTTGAAATAGGTCTATGTTTTCTAATTCTTTTCTCAAGTTCATCCCATAAATTTTCAATTGGATTGAGATCAGGACTTTGAGCTGGCCAAGGAAGTACTTCAATTAAATTTTCTTGCTTCCATTCTTTAGTTTTTTTTGAAGCATGAAAAGGTGCATTATCATCTTGAAAAATATGATTTTCTGTACCTAAATTAACTAAAAATGGAATTGAATGTTTTTTAAGTAATTCTATATATTTATCAGAATTGAGTGTACCTTCAATCAAAACTAATGGACCTAATTTATCTTTGCAAAAACATCTCCAAACCATAACTTCAATTGAATTTTTAACTGTAGTTTTTAAACATTCAATTTTATATTGTTCATCTTTTCCACAATACCCATCTTCTAGAATCATTATAGAATGATTCAAATCTTGATTCATCCCTCCAAATAATATTTTCCCATTCCTTAATCCAATTTTTTTTTATATTGCACCAACCAAATAGTTTTTTTCTATTTTGTTCTGAGATAAAAGTTTTTTTTTTTTTGCAGCATGTTCACTATAGCCTTCTTCATATAAAACTCTTTGAACTGTTCTACTAGAAATTGAAAAATTTATGTTTCATTGAATTTTTCAGTAATTTCAACTAATGTTAAATTTATATCAGCTTTAATAATTGATCAGTTAATATTTTTGGTCTATCTGATTGTGGAATAGTATAAGTTAAACATACATAATCTAAAGATTTGGATAAATGTGAATGGCTCATAGTTTTGAACATGCGATTTTGGCAACTTTTGAGGTTGTTGAAAATTTTCTAGAAAAATCTGGAATAACACAATTATTGTATGGCGTGAAGCAGCTTTGTGTAATCTGATGTATGATCAATACTCACAACTATATAATTATACTCAGTATCTAAAAAAGCATTTCTTTAGAATGAAAGCAAGATCAACTTTTCTATTACACCAGTAAATTTTTTTAGGCGTAATATTACACTATTTACAAAAAAGATCCGTTTTGAATTCGCTCGCAATTTACTAACAGGCAGCGATTTCCTACTAAGGTATTTCTAAGATGGATCAAAAGCCCTTGTTCCTGTCTATATGTCAATATATTTTTAAATTCTGTAGCTTCGATAATAATCGAGATATTGACGTTTGATCCTAGACGTCCGTGAAAAATTTTGTAAATAGTTTTTACGAAAATTTCCATAAATTTTTTATGAAATTTTGCGCGGATGTCCGACTTTAAACGCGAATATCTCGATGAATATCAATGCCATAGGAATGAAAGACATATGAGAATGTAGCCAGGAATGAGGACGTTCGATCCATAAAAGAAACACTTTAATAAAAATCGCTCCCTGTTACGTAAATCACGAGCAAACTCAAAAAACAGAAATATTTACATAATCTTTAGAAAATTTACGCCTTAAAAAATTTTCTCATGCTATCAACATAGTCATGGGGTGCGAGAATTTTATTTTGTTTCAAGATTTCTTCAAGGGCGGAATTGTTTTACATATTTGCCAAAACATCCATATCTAGTGAAGCAGATTCCATTTCTCCTAATGAAGCGGATTCTACCTCTCCTACCTTTCATGGTGCAATGACAGTTTTTAACTCTACCTCTCATAGTGAAATGACAGTTCCTACCTCCCTCAGTGACTTTGAGACAGAAGGACTGAAAAAATATTGTCAATTTTTGGTGGAAAACTGGAAATTTCCATCCAAATGCAAAATGGACTAAGAGATGTAAGTCTCCTATTTTCTTCAACAACTCAATATTTCATTTGAAATGGCTGTTAATTATCACCAGATTACCATGCGAACTAATGACTGGTGTCACCTTGAACGATTATATTACTCGAACACAAATATAATGTGAAGAGTTTTTGGAATGGAAAAATAGTACCGTTCGTGTAGTCAAAATTCCTTCACCTTTTATGAGGGTCTTATTTGTACATTTGTAGCGAATTTAGGTGTAGTATTTGGTCCCGTGCTGCGCACTTTTGCTGACATTAGATTTTGCGGAGTGAACAGTGAGTGTTTTCTTTTCTTAAATATCCTACTATTCCAAGCATTTTTCTGTTACTTACTATTATCGACAAAAGCAACAAAAACATCCAAGAAAACAAAGACGAGTACCCAGCGGTGAATATGATGGAGAGGTACGAAGTGTTTTTAGCCTTAATTATTTGTTGATGTGATCGTGATTGTGTTAAATTTCTAATATTGATAGTAACAAATACTCTTAGCATATGCCCTGGCCCAATCTTATAATAGAGGTTGCTTATTCCCAAAGTGAGTCAGACCTTAAGAATGAAATAGAGAAATACTGGCTCCTTCCAAATCGGGTTCACGATGCAATTGCCATTAAACTAAACTGTACATCAGATAATATAATTCCAACGGAGGTGACTATAAACAATGACAATTTCTGCACAGTTCTCTTGGCACTAGTTGAAATATTTATTCTTTAAATTGGCATGGCATTATTGTGTGAAAAATAGAACAGTCGTTGGTGCACTTGCTCCCATAATGGTATGTTATACTATTTCGTATTTTTTTTTTTTTAGTACAGAATTGAATGAATTTAATGTTTTTTTACTTAGTTATAGTTTGGAACTATAAACTGACATGGCAATCCGATTAGCATTCTACCCAGATGTGTTATTAATATTCTGTTAAAATGCATTTACGATCTCAATTGATCTCTTTGACGTCCGGTTTAATATTTTAAATCTCTAAAATTTGACATATACTTAGTTATACAAATAAAATATAATAATAGTAATAATAATAATATTTTAACCAAATATATAATATTTGCTCCACTGAGATAATGAGTCGGGCATCACGTATTTCATTTTCTTTATCAATGAAGATTATATATATATATAATATAATTATTTTTGTAGAGTAGGGGTTGCTGAAATTTTGCCTATTACGATTGAGAAAATGTATATTACCATATATTGCATGTAAATAAGTAAAAATGCGTATTAAATGTGTACTGCATGTAAATAAATAAATCACTATCTCCACCCGTGATTAAACCATCCGTGATTAAAACCAACGTGATCGCGCCCATCCCGAATTAATTTTCCGATTGCGGGATGCACCACATAATTATCCTAAACGACTAAAGAGTTTGAAGAAATATTTGAAGGACAAAGAAATACCTAACTTTTTCTCTTATCATACATTTTATAATATATTATGATTATTTAATTTATTTTATTTATCATGATTGATATTTATCACACAATATTCACGTATTCATACATATTATTATTATTTGATTATTATTCTTTGAAAATGACGAGGAGGATGATGGTGATGAAACATATCCCAAAGTTATTAAAATACATCAAGAATCATCAAAAGATTCATTACGTGATAATAAAAATAATAATAATAATGAGAATAGGGATAAGTATAAAGAATCAAAATTATCAATTATTCGAAAAAAACCAAAACCGCTGCCACAACCACTGACACCACCACAACGACGTAAAGAAAATAATCATATTTCACAATCGGATCACTTTCTCATTGATAATTATATTTCTCAATCAATCCAATAATCATAATCATCACAAAATCTTTGACAAAGATATTATCGGATTAGAAGAATCAGTTTATGAACTTGATTTTGGTATTTAATTATCTAAAGTTGATGGATTGAAATTTATAATTTCACTTCTAAACCATGATTCAAACGAAGTCAATAAGAATGCTGACTTTAGTTATTGGAGTAACGGTGCATATTCATGTTCATATATTTGATCTTCGTATTAAAATTGGTTTCGAAAAGTGAGAAAACGTGCAAAACTTGAATGATGGGATGATGAGAATGATGAACCATTTTCCAAAGTTACTATACTTAAACAATAATCATTAAAAGATTCATTGCATGATAAATTGTATCTTGATAATAATAATAGGTATGGAAATCGAAATAACATAGGCATCTAACTATAATTATTCATTGACAAGAAATACATCGCTACAACATAAAGAAAATAATTGTACTCCACATACTCTTTGATAATCATATTTCTCAATTAATCCATCCTACCTTCATCACAACAAAAATATTAGATGGATTAGAAGAATTAGTACGTGGCGTAAATTTAAAAGCTTGAAATATATAATTACATAACAGATGCATTTAGATTTTCTATGTATCTGCATATTTTATATAATAATAAATGATAGATAATATAATAAAAATATTTTTAACGAAAGATTGAATGATAACGTAGGTATAACAAATTAGTCACAATATCGTGATAACTGCCCTGAAAAAACTTTTTAAGTTTCAGATCAATAATAATTCATATTTACGATGTATTTTCAATTAAATTGGATTTTAAATAAATAATAAATAAATTATGGCATTAAATACAGGATACAAATTAATTATGAGATTATATTATCTAATTGTACAATTTGAAATTTATTTTTTAATAATCTTAAATACTTCATAATCTACAATAGAAAATTTTTCATCAGTTATTCTAATAGATTTTTTATAATAATTGACATTGGTACCATAAAATTCATAATCACACAAACATAATTTATCTTGACTAAAATCGGAAACTTCTGATTTCATCATAAATTCAAAATTACCAAACACTGGACCATAAGTATGCTGACCAATAGAATCATAATATAATAGAGCTCTACTATTATTTATAACTCGACTGAGAATTGAATTTTGTATATTCCCATTTTTTAATGAAAAAATGAAACTATCATTTGTTTGCATAAAACCAAATTTTGTTGAATTATCCCAAGCTAAAGGATTATAACCACCAACTATTTCATCAGTTCCTGCAATCTTTGCAACTACAATTGTACCAGCATGTCCATTACAAATCTCCCAAAATGTTTTGGGACGAAAACCATCTCGATTTCCTCGAAGAATTAATTGAAATTCATAAGGTATATTTTCTAACGAATAAGTAGTTGATTTTCGATCAATCCATGATGAAAGTTCTGCAACATGTTCTTTGTTGATTATAGTTGAGAATGAAAATTCAGAGGTTGAAATGGCTATTGAAGGTAATTCAGAAGATGAAATGATTCTTGCTGGCAAAATAAGTGATTTAATAGGTTGATTTGGAAACATAAAATATTGTGTTAAGTCATCCCAAAGCGGTTTTTCAAGAATTTTTTTATAGGGCCTTATGTTTTTCCAAATATCTTTACCAGGAATATGAAAATATCGAATAAGTGGTAAACAGTGTTGTAGAGAAATTTTCAAAGCCTTGAAATTTTCTTTGGACCAATCTTCCAAATTAGTAGGTAAAGTAGGATTTTGTACGATTCCCCATTTGATAATATAATCCCAGATTTTAATTTCTTCGACATTCAAGTCATCTCTTTTTAAAATAGAAACCAATGTTGCTTCTTGGAGTAAAGTGAAATCTTCTGATTCAAAAATCAAATTTGGATGTTTTATAATAATATCTCCATAAAATTTTTTCAAACCTTTAAATTCATTACTATCAAAGATTGAATGATAAATACGGGAGAAATGAGTTCTTAACCAAGAAGCTTTAGATTCGATAAGGTAATTTTCTAAGTTTCCTGATAGTTCTCTAAGTTCTAATTCATTAGCATTGACCATTAATTCATAAATAGTTTTGGTATCCAAATTTTCAATATCAACAACTCCACCATATATATATCTATAAAATTTATTTTTATTTTATCAATAATGTCGAACCCTAATATAATTAATTAAATATTTGATGTAGTAATTGATTTTTGACTTACTTAACAATAATTTCGAGTATTTGAGCAGAAATATTTGATTTAATAATAGTTTTGACTTGATTTTTATTTGTAGTAACGTTCTCTAATTTTTTATTAAAGTAGGATGAACGATAACGTAAGATAACCGAGTGTGCAGTAAAAGATTTCTTATTTTCTTCTTTATCAACTTCAATGATAACATTACATTCTTTTTTATCATTAAGAAGTTCTGAAAAATCAAGAGATAATTTGTCAAAAAATTTAAAAGACATTTTTTATTATTTAAAATTTCAAACTGACTGCACAATCGACATTTAATATCTGTTGTACAATTTATTGTCTTCCATTTAAAACAATCAATGGCCTTAATTGTTTCACAAAATCAAAGTGATATGCTCAGGTGAAATAAAATCATGTCATATGTTCAAAATTAAAGATTTTATTTCTTATCTTGAAATATATTCGAAAACTATTTGTAGTTATCATTATTATATTAAATAAAACAATAAAGATAAATATTTGAACTGATATAAAGTATTTTTAACAAAAGATTGAATTATAAAATAAGAACAACAAACTAGTCACCGATATCGAGATAATTGACTCGGAAAACTTTATTAGTGTAATGACATTCAGTTCAATGATAATTCATATTCACGGTATAATATTGATTTTTTTTTTTTTTATAATCTTAAATACTTCGTAATCCACAATAAAAAATATTTATTAATTGTTTTAATAGGTTTTTCATAATAAGTATTGAAATCTCTACGACAACAACATCCTTTATCTCGAGTAAAATCGGAAAAATTTGATTCCATCATAAATTCACAATTACCAAATTTTGGATCGCAACCACTACTCTGATTTTGACAGTTTAGAGCTCTACAACTCGGTCGGTTGAGAATTGAATTTCGAATATGACCATTTTTAATGAGAAAATGAACCTGTGATTTATTTCCACGAAAATGTTTGAGTTTTCCTTTTCCGAGCTCGAGGAAAATAAACACAAACGGCTGAGTTATTCCAAGCTAAAGTATCATAAACATAAACACTAACGGTAGAGTTATTTGAGTTATCCCAAGCTAAAGGATTATAACCACCAATTATTTCATCAATTCCTGCAGCCTTTGCAACCACAATTGTACCAGAATGTCCATGGCACATATTCCCAAAATTTCTTGGGATGAAAAACCATCTCTACGTTCTCATAAGAGATATTTGTTAAAGTAGTCGATCGTCGATCAATCTATGATGATGACTAAAGAATATAAAGTAATATTTGAAGGACAAGAAAATTTCGAGGTAGAGGTATACCAAAATTTTTTCTTATCATACTGTATATTTTATAACAAATTATGATTATTTTATTTACCATGTTTGATTATTTATCACATAATATTCATACATAATATTATTAAGTCTTCATATTAAATTTGATTTCGAAACGGGAAAAGAATGCTCAAAACTTTGAATCCCAATTATTCAAGATTATTTTTCTTTTGAAAATGACGAGGATGATGATGACGATGATGAAACATATTCCAAAGTTTACTATACATCTGCAAGAATCATTACAAGAATCATTAAAAGATTCATTACGTGATACGTTGAATCTTTGATAATAACAATAACAATAATAATAATGAGAATAGGGAAGGTATGGTGAATCGAAATACGCATAATAATTATTCAAAAGAAATCACAACCACTGCCACCACCAACCTTCCACAACGACGCGACATAAAGAAAATAACCGTATTTCATATTCATTATATTCTCAATTAATCCAATCATCATCACAATGATCTTTAGCAAAAATGTTATCGCATTAAATGAATTATAAGAATTAGTTCATGAACTTGATTTTGATGTTAAATTATCTAAAGGAGATCTATTGAAATCTAAAATTTCTCTTTCAAATCATGATTCAAATGAAATCAAGAAGAAAGCTGCTTTAGTTATTGGTGCAGTGATGCAGATAATGATTATTTTTATTTTATTTTATTTTTAATTGATTTATTATTTATTTTTATTAATCATATTTTTTTATAGAATAATATATTATCTCAAAGTCGTGCAATAAGAATTAATCTCATCCCTTATCTTTTTGAATCAAACTCTCATTCGAAGAAGGAAATTATATCAAAGTTTTATCACGTCTTATATATGCTTTATTAAGTATAGTTTATGGAAATAGTGATATTTAATGATAATGATTAACAATTTTTATGAAAAATTAGAGGATAATGAATGACAAAGTGAAATTACCACATAGTCATTACCTCCAGTCCAAAAATTATATAACGTGTGAGGAGGATAATGTGATACATTTGATAGAAAACTTTTAACTAAAGACGATAAAAGATGATGTATTTAATCAAACAACAACAAGGAAATCATTAATATCTTCATTTTCGAATATAATAGGATCTTGATGTGATGATGATGATATTCTTATTAAAAATCACAAGAACAGATTTTGATACTAAAGAAAAAATACTTAGAGGAATATCAATGATAAGGAAACATTATTCTCTTCAATATTTTTCTCAAAATAAGTTTAAGGTATGATGATTGGAACAAGCTGAATTAGTAAAAAATAAGAATTATTTAGAAGATTATAAATATAACTTATCTTTATTAAAAACAATCATTAAGCTTAACTGTTTCACGAAATTAAAAGTGTATAGTTATATTCTGAATTCAACACGTGGCGTGGATTTGAAAGCTTGAATTAATTGAACGTACTTAACAGAGATTAAATATGCATTTGCGGCAATTTTATTTTTTCGAGGTCAGGTAAAATAAATGTATTATTCAGATTTTATTATTAAAGATTTTATTTCTTATCAAAAGTTTCGTAAAACAAGTGAAAAATATTCGACAACTCTTAATGGTTACATGTCATGATTATCAATTTTCTATATATCTCTATATTAAATATAATAATAAAATAAAGGATAAAATAATTTCAAATATTCAAACTGATATAAAATAATTTTGAAGAAAGATTGAAAAAATGATAAAATAGGAATAAAATGTTAGCTACCTATATCAAGGTAACTGTTTTAATGTAATGACATTGTTAATTCAATAACAACTCATATTCACGAAGTAATTTTCAATTTTAACTAAAATCTATTTATATTTTATCGATAAATACAAAATATTATTTAAACTATTTAAATAATGAAACTATATTATCTAATTGTACAGTTTGGATCTTATTTTTTGATAATCCTAAATACTTCATAATCTACAATAGAAAATTTTTCACTAGTTGCTCTAATTCGTTTTTCATAAAATTTACTATCCGTATAACAAAAACAATCTTCATCTTGAGTAAAATCGGAAATATTTGATTTCATCATAAATTCACCAATACCAAAATATGGACCATAAATATTCTGATCATTTGGATAATATAGAGCTGCATTACAACCTTTAACTCGGCTGAGAATTGAATTTCGTATATCACCATTTTTCAATGAAAAAATGAAACTATTATTTGTTTTCATATAAGTATGTCTTTTTGATTCATCCCAAGCTAAAGGATTATAACCACCAACTATTTCATCAGTTCCTGCGACCTTTGCAACCACAATTGTACCAGCATGTCCATGGCACATGTTCCAAAATGTTTTGGGATGAAAACCATCTTTACTTCCTCGAAGAATTAATTGAAATTCATAAGGTATATTTTCTAACGAATAATTAGTTGATTTTCGATCAATCCATGATGAAAGTTCTGCAACATGCTTTTTGTTGATTATAGTTGAGAAAGGAAATTCAGAGGTTGAAATGGTTTTTGAAGGTAATTCAGGAGATGAAATGATTCTTGCTGGCAAAATAAGTGATTTAACAGGTTGATTTGGAAACATAAAATATTGAGTTAGGTCATCCCAAAGCTGTTTTTCAAGAATTTTTTTATAGGGCTTTACGTTCTTCCAAATATCTTTACCAGGAATATGAAAATATCGAATAAGTGGTAAACAGTGTTGCAGCGAAATTTTCAAAGCCTTGAAATTTTCTTTGGACCAATCTTCCAAATTAGTAGGTAAAGTAGGATTTTGTACGATTCCCCATTTGATAATATAATCCCAAATTTTAATTTCTTCGACATTCAAGTCATCTTTCTTTAGAATAGAAACCAATGTTGCTTCCTGAAGTGAAGTGAAATCTTCTGATTCAAAAATCAAATTTGGATGTTTTATAATAATATCATTATAAAATTTTTTCAAATCTTTAAATTCATTACTATAAAAGATAGAATGATAAACAAAGGAAAAATGAGTTCTTAACCAAGAATCTTTAGATTTGATAAGGTAACTTTCTAATTTTCCTGATAGTTCTTTAAGTTCTAATTCATTAGCATTTATCATTAATTCATAAATTGTTTTGGCATCCGAATTTTTAATATCGATAATTCCACCATAGATATATCTATAAAATGTATTTTATTTTATTAATGTCGAGTCACAATATAATTAATCTAATATTAATAAATATCTTTTTATTACTTACTTAAGAATAATTTCGAATATTTGAGCAGAAATATTTGGTTTGATAATAGTTTTGATATGATTTTTATTTGTAGTAACGTTCTCTAATTCTTTATCAAAGTATGGTGAACGATAACGTAAGACAACCGAGTGTGCAGTAAAAGATTTCTTATATTCTTCTTCATCAACTTCAATGATAACATTATATTCTTTTTTGTCCTTAAGAAGTTCTGAAAAATCAAGAGATAATTTGTCAAAAAATTTGAAAGACATTTTTTATTACTGACTGTACAATCGACTGTTGTACAATTTATTGTCTTCCATTTAAACAATCATTGGCCTTGATTGTTTCACAAAATCAAAGTGATATGCTCAGGTGAATGTCATATGTTCAAAATTAAAGATTTTATTTCTTATCGAAAGTTTCGTTCGACAACTCTTTATAGTTATTATTATTATATTAAATAAAATAATAAAAGATAAATTATTTCAAATATTTGAACTGATATAAAATATTTTCAACGAAAGATTGAATGATAACGTAAGAATAACAAGCTAGTCACCGATATCGAGATAATTGACCCGGAAAACTGTATCAATAATAATTCATATCACGGTATAATTTTGATTTTTTTTTATAATCTTAAATACTTATAGTCTCTAATAGAAAAATATCCATTAGTAGTTCTAATAGGTTTTTCATAATGAGTATTGAAATCGCTACGACAACAACATCTTTTATCTCGAGTAAAATCGAAGACGAGAAAGGAAGAATTATTTGACTTAATAATTGCTTAGAAAAAAAAAATTTCCCCAGGAAAAATTTGATTCCATCATAAATTCACAATTACCAAATTTTGGATCGCAACCGTTACCCTGATTTTGACAGTTCTACAACTCGGCTGAGAATTGAATTTCGAATATTACCATTTTTAATGAGAAAATTAGTATCATTTGTTTCCACATATATGGTTGGGTTACCTTTGCAGCCACAATTGTATCAGAGTCCATAGCACATATTCCAAAAATTACTTGGGATGAAAACCTTCTCTACTACCTCATAAGGGATATTTGTTAAAGAATAAGTAGTTGATCGTCGATTAATCCATGATGATACTAAAGAGTTTAAAATCTCGAGGTATATCATTATTTTATAATAAATTATGATTATTTTATTTATCATGTTTGATAATATTCGCGTATTCATACATATTATTATTAGGTCTTCATATTAAAATTGATTTCGAAACGGAAAAAAAAATATGCAAGACTTTTGAATCTCAATTATTCAGATTATTATTCTATTTGAAAATGATGAGGAGGAGGAGGATGATACATTTTCCAAAGTTATTATTATACATCAGCAAAAACATTGCAAGAGTCATTAAAAGATTCATTAAGTGATACGTTAAATCTTTGATAATAATAAAAAAAAATAATGATAATGAAAATAGGGATAGGTATAGAGAATCGAAATAAGTATAATATAAGAATTATAATTATTTATTGCCAATTATTCAAAAGAACCACAACCACTGGCGCCATCACCACCACAACGACACGACATAAAGAGAATAATCGTATTTCACATTCTGATCATTTGATTATATTATCAAACAATTCAATCATCATCACAATGATCTTTAACAAAAATATTATTGTCATTAAATGGATTAAAAAAATTAGTTCATGAACTTGATTTTATGCTAAATTATCTAAAGGGGATGG
Source organism: Diversispora eburnea (assembly GCA_910592015.1). Lineage (NCBI taxonomy): Eukaryota > Fungi > Glomeromycota > Glomeromycetes > Diversisporales > Diversisporaceae > Diversispora > Diversispora eburnea. The sequence continues at coordinate 4,873 of CAJVPK010000207.1, read as the reverse complement.
ATTGAAATCTATAATTTCTCTTTTAAATCAGGATTCAAATGAAATCAAGAAGAAAATTGCTTTAGTTATGTTGTAGCGATGCAGATAAGTATTATTTTGATTTTCAATTTATTTTTATTAATCATATTTATAGAATAATCCATTAGCTCAAAGTCATAACTATGAATGGATCTCATTCCTCATCTAAATTCACTCTCATCCGAAGAAGGAAATGATATCAAAGTTTTATTATATGCTTTGTCAGGTATTGTTAGTGATTAATGAATGATTTCGATTAACAATTCTATATTATAAATTAGAGGATGATGAATGTCGAGTAAACTGTGCATTATTTATCACCGATTTGTAGATCCAAATATGGTGGTTAAAGGGAATAAAGAAAGTGAAGTTTATGATGTATTTGATTAATAACAACAACAATTAATATCTTTATTTTCAGATATAATAGGACCTTGGTGTGAATTATTTCCAATTTATTTGATCATATTGATGATAATGATAATGATGATAATTGTGATAATGATGATAATGATGATGATGGATAATGATGATGACGATGATGATATAATGGTGATGACGATGATGATGATAATTATGATGATTATGTTATTTAAGATCACAAGAATAGATTTCGGTACTAAAGAAAAATACTTAGAGGAATATCAATGGTGAGGAAGCATTATCCTCTTTAGAATTCTGATCAAAATAAGTTTAAGGTATGGTGATTAAAAAATAAGAATTATTTAGAAGATTATAAGTGTTACTTATCTTTATTAAACAATCATTGGCCTTAACTATTTCACAAAATCAAAATTGTCTCCGAATTCATACGTGGCGTGGATTTAAAAGATTGAATTAAATTGAACGTACTTAACAGAGATAAAATATGACTAAATATGCATTTGCGGTAATTTTACTTTTCAGATCAGGGTAAAATAGGTAGAACAAAATGTATTCTACTCTGGTGAAATAAAATGATGTCATATGTTCATTATTAAAGATTTTTTTCTTATCAAAAGTTTCGCAAAACAAGTGAAAAATATTTGACTACCCTTTATGGTTTTCATGTCATGATTATCAATTCTCTATGTATCCCCACTCTGAATAAAATAATAAAAGATAAATAATTTCAAATATTTGGACTGATATAAAATATTTTTAACGTGATTGAATGATAATGTAGGAACACAATGTTACATCAATTTCTATCCTTCATAAATCCTTTGATCTGGAAAATTTTTACAGTGCTAAAGATTGCCATAGCTTCTCTAGAGGTTTTGTTTGGTCATAAGAGATTGCCTGTTACCTTTTACTACTCGAACCACAATTATTATCTCAAAGAACATAATTGTCACAAAAATCATGTTACAAAATTTAAATAAACCTTATAACGATGAGCATCCTTAACCTAGACCCTGGGTCTAGGATTTTATTCTAGACACCCATGATTTTTGAATTTGATTGGTTTATAATGTGACAGGTGGTCAAAAGGGTTCATGTGAAATTTATGAAGGTGACAAATGTTGGTGACAAATATGTTTTCCACAAATTATGTCCCAGGATATTGTCACGGTCTGTGCAGAACAATGTGAAAAATTAAGCCAATCAGTCTCAATAAATTTAGGTCAATCACATGATAATTCAATGTACTCTATCTCTTGTATGCAATATCTCAAACACAGCAAGACAGACAATCAGTTGATCTAAACCTGCTTATCGACACTCAAACAATGCAATTATGTGTAATATCTGAAGATACGGTGAGCAAGTAGAGTAAAAGCATCTTTATTAATTGCTTCATACACTTTTTGAAATAACTTGTCAAGAAAAATAAAACAGTTTATTAAAAGATTTATTAAAATTTATTAAAAGAATAAGTCAATAAGAATATATTATTGCGTTGATGTATCTTGTCCCTATTGCTATTCTGATATACAAAATTATTATTAAAATTAAAGACTATTATAAAAATTATTTATTATTATTAAGATTATTTTGAAACTATTTATATTTTTATTACTAGAATTATTAGAAATTATTTATTAAAAAAAAAATATAATTATGAAATATTCAGATTATTACAAAATTATTTGTTATAAATTACTAAAAAATTTGTTATTAAAGTGAGAAAATTATATGATTTAAAAATTTTTACAAGAAGAGAAATCACTTTTTCTTTCTTCCCAGTTGTAGCTATTTTATAGTTTTTCTTTTTGTTTATCTTTATACTCTGTTATCTAAAAAAATATTTTCATACCAGGATGAATAAACAGTTATTCTGGATGATAAATGACACACAAATAATTTATTCAAATAGTGACATATATCATCTTCTATCATCTCCTGTGACTCTGACTATTTTTGTGCTACTTCAATATTTAATAAAATCAATATTCTAAGGGTGCAATACATTGTGATGAATAGCCTACCCTGACAGACTCTAACCCTACCCCATATATATAACATAATGTTACATGAGGTTCTAGAATAAGATTTCCCATAATAATAGAACCAATAAAAATGATATTACGAAAATCTGAAACTCACCAATCAAAGTTCAAAAATAGATAAAAATTTTAAAAATAGTAAAAAAAAATATTTTTTTTACTATCACTTATATAAAAATGATAAAAAAAATAATAGTATTACTAACTATTTTATTACTTAAAGTGATTATTTTATTAAATTTATTATTTTTATTTATTTTTAGTAATTATTGAAAATTATTTTTGATAACCATTATGAAATAAATATAAATATTTAAAATATTAGAATATTAAAAAAATATATTTTTTTACTATTGTTTACAGAAAAATAATAAAAAAATCATTTTTATCATTTATAAAAATAAATAAATATAAGTAATTATTTTATTAAAATTATTGTTTTTATTTATTTATTTTTATAAGTGATGAAAAAATAATTTTTTATTTTTTTACTACTGCTTATAATAAATAAAAATAATAAAAAAATTAAAAATTTAACTATTATTATTTATTATTATCACTTACATACTTAAATTTATATTTTGATATTTGTATCAAATTATAAATCTCGGTCTAAATTTATATTATATAATAATGAGTTCTGTTCTTGTATATCTAATCCAACGCTTACTAATAACTTTAATATAATATCATCTACATTTAATGAAATAGAAAAAATAAATAGTGAGAATTTTAATGTATTATATGAAAAAGAAGCTAAAAGTGATGAGAAAAATAAAGCAAATATAACTTGCCTATTAGCTACTACATCAGGAATTTTTATATAATGTTCTATAGCATTTTATGAATAAAACGTTTGTATAGTGTTCTATATATACTGTTCTACAACATTTTACAAATGTTACATTCTAGAATGATCTGTTCTACAACGTTCTATGAATGACACTGGTTGAAAATTGATAAAGCATATATACATTGGGTACCTGATATGTGCATGGTATATTCCTAATATCGGACATATATTGGGTACCCGATAGGTGTAGAAAATATTTTTTTACACTTATCGGGTATTCAATATATATTCAATATTAGAGATGTACGATGCACATATCAGGTACCTGATGTGTATATGTTTTATTAATTTTTGACCAGTGCGATAAGTATAAATAATGTTATATAATGGATCATTCTAATATGTTTTGCGAACTATCAGTATAAATAACATTCTAGAATAATCCGTTCTACAATATTCTACGAACGATAAGTATAAATAACATTATATAGTGAATAGTTCTAGTACATTTTGCGAACTATCAGTATTAATAACATTCTAGAATGATCCATTCTAGAACATATTATAAAGATACATATTAATGACATTATATAACATGAAATATCAGTATTAATAATTATATAATGGATTGTTCGAGAACTTATAATAGTGTGTATCGTATAAAAATTATCAACTCTTATAGTTATACTATATTATAGATCAATATATAATGATTTATTTATTATTATTTTTTTTGTTCAGAGCATAAAGAAGGATATCATATTTTTTTTTGACCAATATGTAAACAAAGACATCATATTTATTTTGTCATGACATGTAGCAAAAGTTTTTGTTAAATATAATGAATATTTAATACAAAAATAAAACTATTTATTGTAAAATGTTATATATTAAAATTTTTATTTTTCCCTACAATTTATTATTTATTTTTTTAAAATTATCTTTTATTTATAATGTCTTTTTAAATATTAGATGTTATATCTTTCATATGTATTTAATAATTTAATGATTATTATTTAATATGATGATTAAAAATAGTTATGCATTGTATATTATTTCAAAATAAGACATTGTTTTATAATCAATATGATTATAATTTAATGAGTATTATTTAATAATTAATATGATGATTAAAAATAGTAATACATTACATTGTTTTATAATCAATATTGTGGCAATCCAAATTGGTAATCAGGTAAAATGTCATGGGGGATAATGAATTGTGTCACTAGATGAACATTCAGGTAATTGTTATTTCATGTGAGATGACCGTATGAGGATGAAGGATGAAGTACGAAGATAACCATACGAGGATGAAGGATGACTGTACCAGGATGAAGGATGAAGTACGAAGATAAGTAGGATGAAGTGTAAACAAAAGAGAAAGTATAAATATGACTGTTGTCGGGTGTAAGTTTAAGAAAGTAATAAGAATTTATTAATAGTTATTTGTTAATTAATTATTACTTAATATTATAGAATATATCGAAATATTTTAATTATTATTAGATAGAAAAGTAAATTTACTTCAGGGACAGTAAAATAGACATCCTAACTATACATGTTCCCAAAATTGATTTTGGATTTTTGAGGTATTTCGATTTTTTGAGATTTATGCAAAATCTATTCTATA